>JALIZH010001336.1:380000-579445 GCA_030522465.1 Rhipicephalus appendiculatus
ACGCGTGGCCTCGGTACATTGTTTCGTTTTCTGGATATTCAATGACGCCGTCCACCTGCTGGCATTGAATCCAATCAATTGTAATTATTTTCCCCGCCCGATCGATTCGAGAGTGCGAATTGTTATCTCCAGCAAGTGATTCTTGTACAAGGCCGCTCGGATGCCTTCGAACACCGCTATTTACACGAGGTTGTTCGGTGATAGTTTGTCGACTACTCCGTTGATGAGCCGATGGTTTAGTGTTGCATGCGGACGTACCATTAGCGTCGAATGAAACCGGAACAACAGCGAGCATTAGAAATGGTACAATGCGCACCGTCCAGTCATCACCATTGACAGGCGCGCAGCACTGGCAGCACTGCGCATGTCCATGGTGATGACTGGACGGTGCGCATTATACCATTGCTAATGTGTGCCGCTGTCCGGGTTACTGAATTTCGTCGAGTGCGTTCACAATTAGACTACAGCTACAGGCCACTGACATGTCGTCCAGAAAAGCCGTAAAAACTATCATTAGTAACGACCCTTCCATGGGTCGGCAAAAAATGTGGAGCTCACTCGGACTCATTCGTGAAATATATTTTGCCCTTAGGGCTCACTCGGACTTGCACTCACCAAAATTTTCCTCAACCGCATTCCCTCGCACTCTGACTTACTAAAATTTTTCTCAACCGGACTCAATGGGACTCGAACTCACGGTTATATTACTCACTCGGATTCACTCAGCCTCAAAATCAAGGCTGGGACTGAGTCTGAGTGAAACGACTCGTGAGTGATTTTGACGACCGATGTCTTCATATATCGACACTTATTATGTAAACACTGTGAGCGTGCAAACCTTCTCTCTGCGTTCGCATTTTTACAGTGACATCGCGGAAGCCTCAATAAAACACTCAGAAACCAAACAATATGGGCAATAAATCGAATAAAAAAACAAAATTTTATTCTGCAAGATACATCTACAAGATAAGACAAATGCGCAGAGTTTCCATGTTCACAAACACGGTCTTAATACTTGGATCGCATGCCATTATTGGGGGACGGCAGCTCTTGTAAATAAAGCAAAGCTTGGCTACCCTATACTGAACCTGCCTCCTACTGCAGACTAAATTTAATGATATCTTTGGATTTTCCGCGCGGGAACCATGCCATGAAGATGGCACTTACCAGCGGTTTAAGTCTTAAGGACAGAGTTTTCATGACTTATTTCTGCCGAATTCTGCAACGGCTTCCAATATCTGACGAAAAACGTCGGACGATACCGAAGGCACTGCAGAGCGTCTCACCAAACCATGTGACCAGATTCACTGGTATAATACTAGCACTGGCAAATTTTTCCTAGTGTTACCTGATGTTGTTTAAGTGATGGCTAAGTGGCGTTGACTAAACGAAAGCTTGGTGTTCTCTTTCATTTTTTTTCTCCTGGCGTAACTGTGAGATGGTACCGCGAGAACGCCGTTTGACAGTCTATTTTTTTTAACCGCCCTGTTTGTGTTACTATGAGAAACTCCTGAGTTGTATGTTCAATCCGCTCAAGAGCTAAGGAGTAGCCGGTGCCTAGTTTGTGCGCCAACATCTACTTTTACGCCGTATAAATAAAAAAAAGGCTCACTTTAGACAAAGGAAGCTGAAAATTACTAACGTTGCCTAACGTAAGCAGTCCACTATTATAAAAACAACGTTATGATCTTCATTCAGTCTGAAGCCAATAATTGAGCTGTCTACAGCTGTTTGAGATCACTGCACAGCGAGTGTTCAACTAGCTTAGATCCTCACCGAGTTCGCGTACGACTCAGTCCGGTAAGAGAGGGCGCAAGAGAGCTTTCCTGCGCAGCACTGACACAGCAGGAGAAGCCAACTACAAAAGAGAAAGGGGTCGTTGAAGAAGTCGGGGGAGCCGAGCACTTCCTGACTGACGTCCTCGATGGGGAGAGCTAGAATATACCTGAACAATAAACAAAGCTTTCTTCCGATCGTTTTCATTTCTCTTTTTTTTTTTAAAGAGGGGGAAAAAGCGGGCGTGGTATGAAACTCGGTCATTCTCACAGTACGGAAGTCATTGTCGAGAAAATAATCAGTCAATGTTAGGGGAAGTACAGCTTTGGTGCTATTTTTGACGTCACAGGAAACAGCTACACACAGATAACACTTTTACGGGAGTGAGTAAAATATGTTGTCACTAAAACCGCAAGGTTTCCCTCTTAAAAATGGACTTTCACCCGAGTACGGATTGCATATTTTTTTTTGTGCATCTTTAAAACGTGAGACTTGTGAGAAAACATGTTCAAAGAGTTCGTACTTCAACTTCTGTCCTAAGGAATGAATACGAAACCAAGGAATTGTTAAGTACAGGGCATACAATCAATCAATCAATCAATCAATCAATCAATCAATCAATCAATCAATCAATCAATCAATCAATCAATCAATCAATCAATCAATCAATCAACTGATTATATTAACTGTGAAACATACGAAGTATTTTGACTGGCACAGGTAACCATTTATTCATCACACAATGAAAAGAAAGGGTATTAGAAATGCTTGGCGTATACCTTTCAGCGTAAATACGAATTTATTTCTGCGCATTTCACGGAGGCTTGGTACATCACATTGTGTCCTAAACGTTAAAAGTGCTGTTAAAAACAGTCTTTTCAATCCTAACGGAGGATGGAGATGTAATAACACGTCCGTATCCATGGGACCATTTCATTTGTTTAAGGTCCAGGGCCATTTCCACAATGTAGGCGTGTCTAAATACGTGTTTAACGAATACATACATACATACATACATACATACATACATACATACATACATACATACATACATACATACATACATACATACATACATACATACATACATACATACATACATACCAGTGGCGTAGCCAGGAATTTTGTTCGGGGGGGGGGGGGGGGGCTCGCATTTCAACACTACACACACACACACACACACACACACACACACACACACACACACACACACACACACACACACACACACACACACACACACACACACATATATATATATATATATATATATATATATATATATATATATATATATATATATATATATATATATATATATATATATATATATATATATATATATATATCAGAGAGAGATGCGTATTTCCTTCTCCAACATTATAATGTTGTCTTCGTTGCATGACGGCGCTGTTACAGCACACAGTCTGTTTATGACTATGATCTAATGAACTGCATAGTTTTTGTTTTCCTTTACACTTCTCATCGTTCACAGCACCCGTCCGGTGAAACGTGCCCTCTTGCCATTGCGGAGGAAACAATTAAAAGTGTTTTACATAGGGTTGCCCAAGTGAACTAACGAAAGTCAATGCAACTCTGGAAACGCAGTACATTCTTTGGGGCCCGTTCGCAAAAGTGAACGTTGTTTAAGTGGCATTCTAGTACTACCGAAACTTTACATTTGGCGCTTAACTCTACTTACATGAAGTTGCTGCATCACACGTTTCTTGAGAAGGCCCTCATAATTTTCCTCTCCAGTTGTTCACCTTGAACAATAGTTCCACCAGGATCTCTCACGCACCGCAATCATCATGTATTTTTGCATGATTACTGGAAATAAATCTTACTACGACTTTTGAATATGAAAGCTTCATGTGGGAAAGTTCGTATATTTACGTTACAATCACTAGATCATTTAAGTTGAGTCATGCGAAGCAGCCATTTAGAAAACACAAATTTATTCCTGAAGATATAAATTATAATAGAAAATAATGCACTAAATTTAAACCTGGCCATATTTTGCTGTGCATTTGCATGCTCCTGTTTTTCTGCTCATTTGGAGATTCATCTACATAAACGATTGAGCAGAATTCACTACAAACGTCACAATTAGCTTAGTTTCGAGAAGCTAATTGATCAAGATGTGTTGAAAACGGTGATCGAATCAATTTTTCATGCTGTGTGGGCATGTTTTTTTTACCCGCTATACTTCGCACTGTGAGAATAAGCCCGCCCGCGAAATCTGTCAGCTTACTATTGAAGAAAACAATAACGAAGAGCAGCGTTACGTCTAGCAGACTTACATACATATATGAGCTTTGTCATAGACACAGTGATCAAGTTTACCTTCAGGTAGTGCACATTGTAACGTAATACTACATAAGTTTATCTACCCGCCAGACAGTTTTATCTACCTTTCCACCTGACGCCCCGCTAAAAATATACTGCTACGCTTTCTTATTAGAAAGTGCAAGTAATAGCATTTATTTGCATGAAAACTAAGCAAGCGTTCACACTGATTGCGAACCTTAATAATGCGTAGTGCATGTATTGCTGAGATGAACTGCCGGTGAGCGATATTATGGCCTGTTTCACCGACCGCAAACGAGTGACTAGAACCAGAAGTGAAATGTAAAATTTTCTTTGGAATATAGGATGCTACCTGATGCTACTTAGACGACGCGATGTTTTGCGAATGAGCCCCTATCATACTGCTTCGTTTCCAGAGTTGTATAGACATCCATTCACGTGCTTTGTGAGATATTAACTTTTTACGCAGGACCTTTCAACACCACTTATCCCAAAAACATTACGCTGCTGAGTCACGAGAGCACGTAGCTCACATAGACAGCTGTGGTTCCATGGAATACACAATAAATAGAGATTTTATTGACCTCGTGATACTCGCATTTATAAAAGACAAAAAACCGCCAGGCCTGCGCGGAACGCGCAGCACAGTCACAGCGAAAGCTGGAAGAGCGGCCTTTCTAGAACCTTTTTTAAACACTCTTGGGACAACTACTACAAGCACACTTGCACACTTACTACGCAATAAGTGATCATAATTTTTGCGTAACGGGGAAGCGTCCCTTATGCCTGCCATTATTCGTCATTCTTCGGAAAAGCGCGGTACTTGCTACACACTTGTAACGCATTATATGCACTTTGTTGATGCTGTGGCTGACGACAATGAATAATTATGCCTCAGGCTGTTGTAATGGGTTGGAGCATTGAACGACCCACTCGTTACGCAATTCGCATTGTGTGACGCCTGGTTGTAACTTTACTGTTCTAAAACGTTTTACAACACATGTTAACGCGATTCCTTGCCCGACATGAAGTCTGCATAGGGTCAGTTTGCAGCGCAGTTTCAAACACCGGCGTCGCTCAGTGGTAGGGTGCTGAGCTGCCACGCGGAGGGCCCGGGTTCGATTCCCATTCTGTCCGAGGCATTTTTCATTTATCTAGTTTATTTCTTATTTCGCGCGATGATGGTTACGGACACCGGCGGCGGCGGCGGACAACTACGGCGCAAAAACGGCCCTTGTTGTGATCTCATAACAGCTTTCGCTGTAAAAAATACAAAGCCAAACGAAATTTTCAAAGCGCAAGCCACCGTGGTGGTACAGTAGTTACGGTGCTCGACTGCTGACGCGAATGATGTGGGTTCCATACAGGCCGCGGCGGTGGCATTTTCATGGAGACAAATGCTAGAGGCCACTGTTTGTGCGCGAACCTCCTTGATTTAAGTGCTCACAAGCGCTAGAAATTTTCGTAGTCCTCCACTGCGAAGTGTCTGACAGCCCATGGATTCTGGGCGCTCCAAACTCCACAAATTATTATTAGGAGTAGTACTGCAAAACGCCGGGCTAACTGAGCTTGAAATAACAGCGCGTTAGAAATGGAACTATTCTAGCCAGATCATAAACATGTGGCGCTTTTCTTCTAAAAAAGCCAAGTAGGCTTTAGGTGAAACTGAAAAAAAACGCTGTTTTTTGCTACGGACAATATGGTTGGCCCAGCTCCAAAATTTTTTCTCCAGTGCGCTCATGTCACCAAAATACCTCAAATCTATATTGCGGCTAAAATTTATGTAGCCTTCTATCGTCAGTATTCATAAGTAAAATTTGTATTTGGCTTTTAGATATTGTAACATTTCATTTGGGCTTGACTTAGCTCATAAAAGAAGTCTAAATCGCAGCAAATGGAACGATACAGCAATACTTTGCGACAACATTAACACCATGCTTGTGCTTCCATCGGTGCCGCCTTTTGTTGCATTGGCGTCACGACGATAACTAGACTTGTAGAACGAGTGGTCCTACCAGGGAAAATGCGTGTCCATTCTGGACTGCCGGCAGCGTTTTGTCGTTCTTGGCATCTTGAGGGCCTTCAGAAAAATGCTTGTTTGTTTGTTTGTTTGTTTGTTTGGTTGGTTGGTTGGTTGTTTGTTTGTTTGTTTGTTTGTTTGATTGTTTGTTTGTTTGTTTGTTTGTTTGTTTGTAGCCTGAAAACTGTTTCAGCTCTTCTTCGTCTTCTTCTTAGCTCATTTTATTTCACGCCGTTTCGGATCGCTTCTTCTTCAAGGAATAAAGCGGTGCCCAATATCTTCATTTCAATTGTCTTGTATTTCAAATATACCATCTCGGAGTGAAAGAAGGCCATGATATGCAGCGCAAAGGTTGTCGAATGAAAGCAATATAGGAAAGCTGCTAGGACCCAAATGAAACAGATTAGACCCGGTCACGTATGTTGTTTTGGTCGTATTTGTTGAAGCAGCACTGATTTAATGGATCTGACTCAGTTTGATCCAAGCAGATAAGGGATTTCGCTGATTTTTTAAATTCAAAACTGCCTTTTTGAGTTCACGTTACGATGAAGAATTGTCCCATTTTTATTACAGTTCGTTTTAAAAGAGAAATATACTTTGGCACGTTTTTGCGCTCCCGTGAAATTTAGCCCATTTCTGACTTGGTTCTTTAAAAAAAAAACACTACATATATAGCACAAGACAGCCATCATGCTTTCGCCGAAAGAGGGCGGTTCGAAGCACTATCACCGTTAGAAGGAAGTAATTTTGGCAAATGAGGATTGCTAGTGCATTATAGTCTCCTTTAGCAGCGTCGTCCATGTGGATTCGCTTCTCAGAAGGGGAAAACATTTTGGGTGTGTTCCAAAGATTGACCTCAAAAATGTCAGCTCACTGGCAACACTGAATACATCAGAGCAACTTTGAGGTCAGAGTGGTCAGTTAAGGAGTGAATCAATGGGTGCTCTCCCCCGCCCTTACTCATCCACTGGGGTGATGCACCTCCCGCTGATCGGCGTACCCTAGCAGCCCAAATTAGTAGATGCCTTTTGTTCTAAGAATATAGTGCATTGCCGGGACAAAACACGCGGCCCGCGGCCCCCTTGCTAGCGGCCCGCGCCTTCCGACAGAATAGCCTTGCGAGTTTCCTAAATAGTATTCACATTATTTTCTCGCTTACTACGTATTATAGCTCTTTGTTCAGGCAAGCTACAGAGACGCGACTGGTCTCAAGTGTTTTGTGCGTGTGCGCGAGGCACCCCATGCGCTCATGATAAGTTGCAACATCACCGTGAAACAAAAACTCCATAATTTCACAATCGGCGTCCAGATTTTAGTCATTTTGAAAATCAGTATCCATATGTTTTCCGAGACCTGACGTCAAATACCCTTCGGAAATGATCCCATGCATTAAAGGATTTCTTCATTCTTTCAAGAGGCAACGTTTGGGGACATTTTGATTCAAACTCTCAGCCCCCCCCCCCCCCCCCGGAATCCACCATCTTCGCTGTCCTCCCAGCGCTTGTGGGACTAAATTTCGTCCTGCGTGTCAACAATAGTTACGCCTTCGCGGTGACACGGCTAAAATGGCAATACAAGGCACTACGCCTTCTTTTGCAGAATATTTCTTACGGTATCATGCGCTGCACAACCAGATACAGGACCGCCAGGGGTCCACAATGCTCACGCCGAAGTGTAATTTCGACTGCGAAAAGCAATTTTAGAAAAAATACAGAATGATTTCCGGCGTAGCTAGCTCTTTTGGGTCGGCGATACATCACAATACGAAAAAAATTTCGGGGGGAGGGGGCGCTGAAGCCCCTTATAAGCCCCCCCCCCCCCCCCCTGGCTACGCCCCTGATACATACATACATACATAATACATACATACATACATACATACATACATACATACATACATACATACATACATACATACATACATACATACATACATACATACATACATACATACATACATACATACATACATACATACATACATACATACATACATACATACATACATACAGACTGACTGACATAGAGTTGTGCAGAATATTGAATGAAACGTAACACCGCTCATGGGCTTCGGAGGAGGTGCAAAAGAATTTTTCTTAACCTCAAATATACAAGCGACAGAATAAAAATGCAGCCATTAGCCCTTCTGGTTGCTAACTAGTTTTCATGAGTTGCATCGGGCCTTGCGCGGCCCTCTCCTACAGCTTATGCGAAATGCATTGTGCTAAAGAGCGAACATTTACATGGATACACGGTGGACAGCGCTAGTGCTTGTCTTTCTGCCTATTGTCTACTTTAAACTAAAGCCACGCTGTTTATTTTTGTGAAAAGGTCACGCTGTTTATTTTTGTGTAAGGTCAAGCTGTTATATGCGAGGTGTGAGAAATGAAATTTATGCATAACGAACGTCTAGTACGCGGGCATAATCATCAGGTAAAAGTGACAAGCATAGAGTCAGTCAGTTGGCTCGGGATGGTTTATGGAAAGACCGGAACACTCGCTGTCAGGAACTTCAGGTAAATCGCGGAAGGTACATTGTAAAAAAGATAAGAAAGGGGAAGGCTTCAGGGCACGGCCCGCCACCAAAACACAGGATGAAAGTAATACGGACATTTAAGACCTCAAAGAAGGCGTTAGAGGACTTCGCACCCTGTGCGGCGCCTTTACTCGTAATCTCATGGCGGCGCTATTAGAAAGAACGGGAAAGAAATACGAAAGAAACAACAACGTACAACAACACTAAACAAAACAAAAAAAAAAAGCTTCCAGAGACGGTCCACCGTCTAATGGAAAAGGAACGTGTGAGTTTATGCCTAAAAGAGCAGCTACGTTCAATTTTTCGCAGCCGGCGCAGCTTAAAAAATAAGGAAGACATTAAAAGCGCACAAAAAATAGCGACGAAGGCGCCAAACAAATGGCTTTCCAGGGCTTTTGAATATGTTTTCCTTTTTCTTTTTGTTTGTCGGCACATATCTCCCTCGGATTTCTTTTTCGTTTTTCTGAAATTGAACGTCTTTTGGTGCTGCATTTATTTATTTATTTTTGTTTTGCATGTTCGGTGGGACGAGGGTAGGGAGTGTGTGGAGGTGAGAGAGGGGGGGGCTATTTTCAAGACGCACTTTCGGACACGCATGCGACCATTTGCCCTTTCAAAACGAGGGCACCGAAATGAACCGCGCGCAGTTTTACGTATCTTTATTCGTATTTATTTACTCCTTTTCTTTTTTTTTTTTACATTGCGTCTCTTTTTCTCCTTTACTGCCGTAAAAAAAAAAAAATACTATGAATTCGGAAAACGAGGTAAGCTCGGCGCAGGCCCTTGAACTTGATTCGCTATTCGCTCTGTGCCGCCGGCATGATTAAGGCTGCGAGAAAGAGAGCGCGGCGAAAGAGGCCGCTTGAAGCGGGCTGCTTTATTTCGCGCAGAGCCCGTATTTTGGCGCTGGAGCATTTGGCGTGCGCGCTCGGCGGCTTCTTAATTCGGGACTCCCCCCGAGCTGCAATTACGAGCCGCTGCCGAGAAGGCGCTCCTCGAAGGCAGCGGTCGGCGTCGCGGAACCGCCCCGGGGTCCGAATCTGGGGCGCGCAACTCGTTACTTCGATGCGTGGCCGAAGATACGCACACAGTGATTTCTGCGTCGTTCCAGAACGTTAACGGAACTTCATCGCAGGTGTGAATGCCATTTTCACTCTTCGTCTATTTTCGGCAGTCGCACCTTGTCCGTCGTAAGTAGTGAGCAATTTGAAAGGGCACACCAAATTCGTGTTCACTAAGCGATTACTTGTAATGTACCAATACGGATGTATACGCATTGAATTGACAAGAGACCTTTCCGATGGAACATTTAGTGTCGTGAACACTTTTGAACTTGCACACTATATTTAGGCACTGTGACCTTTAAACGGTGATTTCTGTGTTACGTCCCGTATTGCTCACGACTGGACAGGCTTACACCTCACCTACTCGATCCATGGCATATTGTGGTTCGCAAGCTATGCATATAGTGTCATCTATCTAAACAAACATAAAAAAAAGAGGTCGGTAGACAGCCCTATCATTGGTCTGAGATTCAATAAAGAGAGCAGTGATTTTATAGCGACGAATGGCGAAACTGACCAGCATTATGCAACAGCGTCGCCAACTTTAAAACCAGCGCTGATAGCATGCAAGTAAATGCGGCTGCTACATAAAAAGAGCCTACAGATGAGTTCACTCGTAAATGCTCGTCGATTTCGTTGACATCACACTCCGCTGGGGAGAGCAAGATGGAAGCAGCAGAAAAAAAAATAAAATAATAATAAATAAAAAAAGACAGAGAAACATATTATTCAGAAATCTCATTGCAATTCAGAGGCTCCTTGTTTCTGATCACTACCAGAGTCGGCCCTTGACGCACGGATTAGTAACGTTCACTTATCAAACTCTCTGCCGTATTTTCTTCTCTAAAATCGGCAACCAGCTCCTATCGCTAATTGTTAAACAGGAGTGGTAGACTAAGGAGTTGGTTACACGCCGTTTAGATTCGTCGTCTTCCGCGTACGAATAGGATGGCGTGAAATTGCTGATGTCGTGCCGCCTCGGCTGCCCTGTGCACATGATTTATTTGCCCCGATTCACACGTTTAGGCGTGTTCTATTCGTATTTGACTCAACACTAGATTGACATTCGATGTGGTTTCCAGCTTCAGTATTCGCACGCACTTAATGCACCCGTTCGAATAAAAAGAAGCGTGGTTGTATCTGGTTGCAGCTAAGGTACAGCTATAGGTAACTGCCTGACAGTGCTCTATAGTTGCTTTCGCCTCAGTAAAATAAGATCTCAACCACATGTAAGGAATTGAAATATTGACCACCTGTGTTAATATTGCTGTCAATGAAAACCACACCGGCAACGGTCTGGCGAAACCGTTTTTGCTTTTTTACAGCAGGGTTGTTATGCTCGAGGTCGGCCGTGTGTCGTAGATTGAAAATTATCATCTTCGTGAACCTGCACGCGATCTCTTCTTTATTGTCGTCGTCTGCTTGACTCCTAGAACACGTGAGCCCGCTTCCCCAGCGTGGGATGCAACAACTCTGATGAGCGAGAGAGAGAGAGAGAATGTGAGAGAGAAATGAATGAAAATAAAGATAGTAAAAGAAAGCAAATCTAGGCAAAAATAAATCTCTTGGTGAGAGCAAGCATAGCCATGAATAGTATAGTATAGTATAGTATAGTATAGTATAGTATAGTATAGTATAGTATAGTATAGTATAGCAAGGGGCGGGAAAGAGAGGGGTGAGAGGGTAAATGTCTAGCCGAGCCAGGACCATCTAGGCGCCCAGCGGCTTTGCTGTGGTCCAGCCTTGCGCTACGTAGTGCAAGCTGGGCTAATTTTTCTTCGGCGCGAACGCAGTGTGACGGCAGCACCGAGGCAGGCACTTCCATGCTGCAACGCTTGCAGCATGACTATGTATTTCTAAATTGGGAGCGCAGCAACAACGTGTGAAAGTTGATTAGACATCGACGAGCAACAGAAGGGCGCAGAACAAGTGCGCCACATCCCGATTAAAACATACAGATGGACGCTGATGTTCTAGGCACCTCTCTCGAACTAAGTTTAGCATTTGAAAGACATACACAGTGATCTGCCCATTGTTAAGCGAACGCTATTGAAACGTTCCGTACCGCAGAAGCCACTGCACACGCCCAAAAAACGGGTGCGTCTGCACTCCTGGGGAGCTTTAGAAGTAGCAATTACTTTGGATCTAGGCCAAAGGAGGCGCGCGCACCAGTAGCTGCCGTGATCAGACGCCTAGCGGTGATCCGTTCGACGTTAATTTAGCTGCCACGTACATAAAAAAAAGTGCGCGAGGAGCTTTCAAAAGTAGGGTGCCTTCTGCGTCCATCCACGAAGGCTGGTTCGTTCAGCAATCTTGGACAATGCACTCTCGATCAAACAGATCTCCCTCCCTCAATCTAGCTTTCCCCTCGATTTGTAATCCACCCTTCTCGTTCCCGCTAGGGGGCGTGCGATGCAGACGAGCAGCGGCAACAGCAGCCACACATAGATGACGCACCCCGCAGAGAACAACGGCCTCCCGCTGTTGCCGCTCCATTCATCACCGCTCTGTGCCGCCGATGCTGGACGTGGCCCATCCGTCAGCGGCTGCATCGCAGCAGTAATACACGCCTAGCCAGTTGCATACGCTGGGCGCCGGCAGCCATCGAGCACCATTTCTCGCGCCGTTTGCTTTTATAACGCTTCGTAGCAATTTTTTTTTTGTTATTTGTCCTTCCCATCAGCCCAAAGACGAATCTTCTAGCATTGGCTGGCGGCTGCCGTGCGCCGAGCTGACAACCGTGTCGCGTTTGTCAATCTGTCTCCTCGGCACAAAGACCCGCAGTGTGGGACGGGCCGTGGATGGTCCACCGCTTAGCTACGGGGGGCGTTGTGAGGCGTGGTCCTTATACGCAGACGGCTGTGACGTTGATGATGCGTCGCCTTATACGATGCGAACGGAGTAATCGGCTTTAGTTGGGCTCAGCCAATGGCTGTTTCTCGCAGTAAACTGTGAGAGAGTTATCGACCGCCAAGCGACCCGTGGTTGCCATGGTGACGTCAGACGCGCCCTTCGGAGGGCGGTACCGCCCAATTGGTCGCCTTTGTTCTGCTCTCTGTTTAGTCCTCTCTGCACTCTCATTGGCCTCTCTGAGACAGTGGGCGTGTGGCGGCAAGATTGATTCGATAACTGTGCATTAATTTCACCTCCCTGTGTCTCGCCCTCTGGAGAAGGTGTTTTCCGGTTGTGTAAGGTACTCACCACGGCGCAGTGCAATAAATATTTGCTCTTGGTGAACGTTTGTCTCAAAATTCGCTATAACAGTTAGAGTCCTTGTAGAATGCTGCCAGAACTGTTGACATCCTGAAAACTAGTTATTTTTAATGTTTGCATGCTGGTGTTTCAGTTGCCATTGTTCTTTATCAGTTAAGCATTACCTAATTTATACAATGAAATGCAGGCGTTTATTCGCGGCATGCAGGCCCCACGCCATAAGCATGCCACAGCAACATTACCGGGATCCGAAAGGCTGTTATCATTAGCATTGTATTCAGGCTCTGATTGTGGCTTCACGGGCCACTCAATCAAATATCATTTTTCATTCTGAATACTGCTTCAGCTTTCCACCCACAATACAATGCGCATATTATTTTGTCGCTAATGGGTTGTGTAGCTACGTTGCATGAACCTTTTCTCTCTTTCTTTACTCTTCTTTCAGTCTCCCCCCATCCCTTCCCCTTGAGAAGGGTATACCGGTTATGCCAAACTGGTTAACATCCCCGCCTTTCCTCTCTCTCGTTTTCCTTCCTTCCTTCCTTGCATGATCCTTACTGCCCGGGCATGCGCAACCGGTACACTCCAAAAGAATACAGCTCGAACTACAGTAGCGCGCCACGCGACCTGTAGTGATTCGTGAGCAGTATCTCCCAACGCTGGGCGGAAGCCAAGGATGTGCGTGCAAACGCTACTTGCCGCAGCATCGCCACTGACCATCTCAACCACTAATGGCGGTATGCGTGGGACGCTATCAGGCACACGGCGAACCCAAGACCGAAGAATATGAAGACAGAAAAATGTAAATAAAAACCGCGCCAGGAGTCCTCCAACGGGCGAGCGCATCCTCACAAGCGGCGCAGGCGCGTCCACCGCCGAGCGTCGAATCGATTTTGGGCGGCCGTTTATTTGCGCCTTCACGCACGTGACCGTGACGCGCGACGCGCGCTACCGCGGCGTGACCGAGCCGCGGTCACGCGTGCCGCCAGCGTGCGCGCGCCGGCAGCCAGCGCCGCGCACAGCGCATGCGCTAAAGGCAGTCCCGGTAGGACAGTACTGTGCAGCACTTAACGAAGAGGCATGGGATAAAGGATACACGACTGCTTCGCGCTCAGCGTATAGTACATGAGTGGTAATGATGAGCACAGCTGAACTAACAATACACACGAACGTATAAAAAGAATTTAGTGATACTTGTACTAAGAACATCTTTCCGCACGTATAAAGCGTATTCGAGAACCATGAGGCAATGCCAGCATATATACCAGCACTTTCCAAAGCCTCATATGGTTTGAGCGATAAGTACCGTGGTTGGCTATATTTTCTAATGTTACAAGAAGGCAGAATCCTTTCCATTCGTCTTCACATCATTCGGTGTGAATGAGTTTGCAACCGGTGTTTTATTCAAAGTGACTAAACACAAAAAAGAGAAGAGAAATAAAAACGAATTGCATGCATGTTCGCTACAACGCAACATCTCTGGAATTCAGTGAAGATGTGAGGTACGCCAAGGACGTGTGTCAATAAAAACTGCCAATACGGGAGGGCGGCGGACAGCTGTTGATAACAGTGTCGATTTGAAAGAACATCAACTAACGTGACCCGTGGTTCTTATTGGCCAAAGAGAAATGACAACGTTAGTTTTCACGCCTCGGTACTAAATTTGGTCAGCTTCTTGCAATAATGCGTCGGCTCATTCCAATTCGCGTAAGGCATGGTGAATATCACAAGGCTGGAGTTTATCAACCTGGCTGCATTCTCGATACAAAGGCTCCCAGCGCAGAGTTTATTGCGCTACATTGCTGTTTAAATGAAATGCAAGCATACGAAAAGGACGACACCATCTGTGGAGAAACTTATGTACAACATTTCCATAACGTACAGAGGGAGATCATGATACAGGCAGGAGAACGCAAGCAATGCACCATATTATGTTTATAGCTCACGCAAGGGGGATGACTAATAGAAGCTTATATCAGGAAGCTCACAGCTCAACAGATTCATAGCTCAACAGATTCATAGGTTTCGGGCATATTAGGTTCAGTTATGGCTAATTTTAACCAACATGCTCCAGAATTTCGCCGTTAGGATTGGTGGGTTACACCATGCGCCCCACCGGAACGCAGAACAGTGAATAGAAGAGCGCTTTTCTAGATGCGCTAAATCAGGAGATGGCGCTGTGATCGGCATTACTGCACCCAATTAGTGGACATAAAACGTATGCGTGGCGGCGAAAGGTTGGCTCGTCGCCATCTCTGCGGGGATGCGTGCACTGTTGTGTTTCGCTTGACCTGTCACTGCTTTGGCTAAGCGTGCATTAATCTCAGCTTCGGCTGTTGTTATTGCATTTATTCCGCCGTCCGCGCAACCTGCATCCTAAACATTATAAAGAAAAACGGGTCGACGCTCTTATACGGTACAACTGTTTCCCATAATAGGTAAACAAAACACTCAACGAACTAAACACTCTGGGTCGAATAATATTTAGAGCGTCAAGACTGGCCGAAGATTTTTCTTATGGATATATGTTAGAAAATGAATGAACAAATGTAATTCTGCTAAGCTAGAATTACTGTTGTCGCGAACACTGATTCAGAATAAATGATGTCATTGAAAACGCACGAAACAAAACACTTTGTGAGAGAAGTTCGTACTTGCGCCTAAAAAGCAACGTTACCGTTAGTGAAACATCTTTCTGTACACAAAGGCCCATATTACCAAGCATCCACAGTTGCAGTTTATTTTCTGTAGTACTCCACCACGCACTTGACTGCAATGTATTACGCCCTCTGAATGCATGACTGAGAAGCGTAGCCTGGAAGCACATTTCAAGGGCCTCATAAAAGATGCGCTGAAGTAGTCGAAGCTGGTAAAGCATCCTTTCATGACTTTATTTCCATTAATATTTCGCGTGTAAATTATTGATTATTCCAAGGAAATGAAACAGGACATATTTCTGTCAATCAAATTTCCGAATAAACAAATCAATCACCGGCAGTTGTAATTATGCCGCCGGTCACGCTGTTAATAGAAGCGGGCCGACCGAATGTGCGCAGCTTTTCTCCATATAAGGGCTTCCATTTATTAATCGTGTATCTACATTTCGGGCAGCACAGTGGGCTTTAACTGAATTTTGCTATGTTAAAACCACCAAAATATAATCTACCCAAGCCACTTCCATGTCTTCGCTGAAGCCGACGCCGTTTCAGAGACGTCGCCCCACAGCGAAAAGAAAACAAAAAGAAAGGGAAAGAATAAACAACGAAAGAACAAGCGTCCCCCCAAATAAAAAAAGAAAAAAAACACGCAAAAGAAAAATAACATACGCGAAAGAAAGTTCTCGTATGCGTCTAAGCACAGAATGGCGGCGACTCTTCAGTTCACGACACTGCTGCCACGCAGCGGTGAGATTCGGTATCCACCTTCGGCCTGTGCGCTGCCTAATCGGTGGATCACGATTGCGTGTGCGCGGGGCAGTAGTGAGCCGACGCCCTTAATCCGCGCATGCGCCCAATGTGATCCCGCCTGCAGGTACGGGGCTCTTGGTGTACAGCGGTCGTCGGCATAGAGTTCGCGGCTGCAGCGGCGTTGAGGTCTACGGCGACCGCTTGTGTCATGCGGCCCCAATGCACGCAACTGCGCGAACGCTCGCTGATCGTGGGTGGCACTGTCTCGAAGAGAGAAGGCTCCATTCTGTTTAGCCTAAGAGAAAACAAGCCGACAAACGCCGCCACTGTGGCGTAAGTAAGGATGTACTGATCTTTACAATAGCGAGGCGTGGGTGGAAGGAGCTAAGGCACTGCCGCTCTGGGTGGAGTCATTCTATACGCGCATGGGGCCACGTTTACAACCGAGACTATCAAGTTCGTATGTTTGCTATATGAAATGAATGGGCCGATTATATTGGCTCTTTTTTTGTATAAATAAAAAGTAATAAGGCAAGTAAGACCCAAGCATTCACGCGCGGATAAGATGGCATTAAAGCTATGAATGAATAGAACTGCGTATAGGCTGCGTTTTGATATAAACTGAATGAATGGTTTGCGAATGAATTGGACAGCTTTAAGATCCACAAAAAGTGCGGGTGTATTTCTTTGACTGACACCGCGATATACAACAAAGGAAGAAAACACCCAATGGAGCCTATATAATGGCGTTCTCATATAATAGTGTTCTA
The DNA here is from genome assembly GCA_030522465.1 of Rhipicephalus appendiculatus. Classification (NCBI taxonomy): domain Eukaryota; kingdom Metazoa; phylum Arthropoda; class Arachnida; order Ixodida; family Ixodidae; genus Rhipicephalus; species Rhipicephalus appendiculatus. The sequence goes on from JALIZH010001336.1 coordinate 397,097, forward strand.
TATAATGGAGCCTATATGGGAACGAATTAAAGTTAATGAAAAAGCACATTTCTATCAGTGGTGAACGAGCCAACAGACATCCACTGTGTATAACAAAGAAAGAAATCCCTCAATGCGTTTCCCTTAAATGGAAGATGGGTCACTTAGAGACTAACTTGCTTCATTGTCCCCATGCTGTAAGAATCCCCTTAGACCTGGAATCCCCTTATTCCAGACGGGGATTCCAGGTCCATGTATGTAATTGTTTTTTGTTCGCTTCTTCCATGTTACCACTCTAGCTATACTATATAGCTAAACAAAAAGAATAATAGAAGCATTTCTATATCGTCTTTTTATGGCTAGCGCTTGGAGATCTACACGGAGGAGGTGTCCAAGTCTGCAGTACGGACTTCGTCCTTTTTGCAATTAACGTTTCTATTGTATACTTCTTTACTTTTTTTATACTTATAAGGGATTAAAAGCATCGATATTTCGCTCCTCGTGTGTGCACGTTGTTAATTAGTTGCTCCATCGCCGCAGACTAAAACAAAAACGCGCGAGATGCCCTTTCCGTTAACCATTGGCTACTGTGGCACGCAACGTAGTACGTTTAACAACGAGGGGGGGTGGGGGGAGTATGGGTGCTGGCATCATTATAGGCACAACACATCGTACGTCGGACGATTAGGGTACGTGATGTCGATACGCGCGGTTTGCTGCGTCAGGTCGCGAAATATCGCAAGAGAAAGAAGCAGAAGCACGACGAAACCATTCTGACAGAGACACCTAAACGCTTAAAGTAAATCTGGAAATCTGGAAGGATCCTCCCGGAGCACCGAGGGCCCACGGAGGCTGTAGGAGGGGGGCATGCCGGTGTGGGGCGCAGACTGCTTGGGGGGCGACCACGTCGGCGTTTGACGCGACAGCAGAGGAAACCGCGCTCGTTCATGCGTTGAGCGACCTCGAGCTTCAAAGAGGAGAGCGGGATTATGTTCCCTCTCTCTTAAGGACCGTCAGCAAGCTTCGAGAAGACGTTGGGCGCACAAGCCGCATATGACTGCGTTCAGGATCTCTCAGTTGCCAAAGGTGCCAGGGATTCAACACGAAAGCTGGCACCTTCTCCTTAAGGTGCTGATTTTCCCTGGTTTAATGACTTTCTTTACTCGATGAACAAAAGTACACGGCAGCTTGACGCAGCCGTATTCTTACTCAATACATATTTCATTCTCACAGCGCTGACCCCACCGAATGTCCTGGAAAACGCGGTTTGCAGCTAAGGCAATATATGCAGATTATGGGAGAGACGCCAACGCGCTGTTCACTTTAGCCATCAAAAAATTGGGGGACCCTTAAGCTTCGCCTTCAAGAGTTGAACGCGATAGCGATATCCCGTCCCTACTGCGTACTTCAATCACTTAGTGCATACTATGTAATAGGTAGTACGGTTTAAACCAGGAGAAATTATGCGCGGCAAATGTGGGAAATGTTTTCGAACTTGCTATGCACCCACTACGTCGTGTTAAGGGAATACGCGCAGTAAGGTGTGCGCCGTTTGTAATGGGTGGCTGGCTTTAAACTATGGAATCGTCATAATAGTCACATATTCTGACGCCCGATGGCAATTTACGCTTGTACCACGCAATATTTCTGGGATATTACATGTTATATTGCGACGCCTATATAAGGGACGCTTGCGTTTGCGAAGCATGCAAGTTATTTTCACTGCATTTCCAAGCAGAGGAAGTTATTTTCACAGTATATCCAAGCAGAGGCATGTCTGTGTGGTAGAACACCTGCTTTCCACGCAGACTACCCGGGTTCGATCCTCACTCGGAACCTATGATTTTTATTATTTATTTTATTTGCATCTTTCTCGATTTTTCGGTCACGGACAAGATGATGATTTTTCGCTCACAACCAACGACGCCGACATCGATGCCGACACCGACGCAGACGCCGGAATTTCTGCGAAACGAGCTCTTTAACGCTTTCGCGTTAAAACGGACACGCTGAACAGACACGATTCGTAGACTTTGGATTGTCGCACTCTAAGTTCTTCATGTATGTCTAAGAGAAAACAGAAAGCTACAGCGCCGTGGGCGTATGAGTCAATTTTCCAGCGAGTATTGATCCCGAAATCAGCTTTTTTTAAACACTTAGATGGTGTCGATTGCATAGAGCTTAAAATTCCAATTAATGTTGTTATCCAGCTTGCCGAAGACGCCACCATGGCCCAGTAGTTACTCACTGCCGTTCCTAGACCATGGTTGTTTGGGGTATTTTAAGGACGCCGCCGGCGACGATTTATCTCATGGAGTACCGTTCGACATGTAGAGGGTATTGTTATGCGTTACTACCACAGAGCTGCTTGTAGTTTCTCGTACTACATACTACAACAATGGCTCGTACTTCAAGCATAACATTTCAAAAGGAGGCCATGGAATCCAAAAATATCTTATTGCGTTTTTTTTTTTTTTGAGTTGCGCGAAATCATATTGCATTAGGCCTCCAATGCTCCAAGGCAACCCTGATGCAACGAGGGACGTCGTAGTCTGGGCTGCATTATACGGACAACCAGATGCCCTTTAACGTGAACCTTAGGTGGTTTGTGCCACATTTTTTGCGTCCAAAATGCCGCCCTCAGTGCCATAATCAGCGAACATGGTGGTCGCTTTAACACACCAAAGAGAGATGTGAAACATCGCACGTACGTAAATCATGCATACTGAAAATGAAAGCTGCGGTTTGAAGTGGCGCGAGGTTACTGTGTTCGCAAGTAACGAAGCATTGATGTGACACCCGAGACTGCACAGTTCACAGCTGATCCCAAAGGCAGTAACCATGGCAGTAACCTCAAGTGGTTATTACAGTCACAGTTAGGCTTGATGTTAGAGTATGGAGAGCGACACTGCTTTATTCAGAAATATCTCCCAGGAACGTTTACTATTTCCGCACGTCCTCACGAAGGAGCACGAAGCACGCACGCGCATACCCAACGCACCTATATGCGCTGCCCGATATCGATCCCACGCATTGTACGAATGGGGTATTCCCCAATAAATGAACAGTGTGCGAAAGATAGCAGCGGCATCGTGGAAACTCCGGCCGCCCTTGGCCGACCTAGTTTGACGCGGCAGTTCGCTTAGGAGTTCACTGCACGTCTCACTCGCCAGCCGGCCGCACAGATCCCCGGGACAATTAAAGGTTGCTCCCGACAGCTCCACTACATGTTCGCCGCAGTATGTGCTCCTCGGCCAAGTACCCACACTGGCAGCATACAGAAGCAAAGAGAGCACCTTGCGATGAATACTTGTTTGTGATGTGCGAGCCTCATATGCTGAAGAAAAGTACCGTGCTTAGCTGTAACATAAAACCACTTGCGACGAGGGAAAGAGTGAGAGCGGCGGGTAATTCTATAACGCACGGCGATTAATTCTAGACGAACATGCATACTAATTGGAGAAACGCTGTGAGAACGGCGTCGTATGTACAAATAGTAGGACGTCTCAAGATGGTTTTTTTTTCTTGCTTTCGTTGATATTACAAGTGCGTAATTGTCTTGCTCTTAGAAGAAAAGAAGTTTGCGGCATTCTCCCACATACGATGCGCACATTCACAGTGCCACGAGAAAAAAACAGAAAAAAAACAAAGACACATAAAGCGGCTAAGGTAATCGCTTGAAGACATCTCTAAGTACTTGTAACTTTTCTTCGGGATTTCTTGTTTTTTTTGTTTTTCTTTTGTTCTTGTCGTATCACATAATTAGTGGAGAAGAAACCATGCTCCAGCGTGTCGCCTGATTTTGTCGTGTTAATTTAGACTTCTTAGTATTACTTTATGGTATAGTGCCTCAACAAGGCGGGAACTCCACGACTCTCTAGCGATGTACTGTTACAATTTACACAAATGCAATGGGCATAAATATATGTGCAGATTCGAATGCACTGCAGAACGATACATAAACTCCCGTCTGGGTGTTTTTTGTATTCTTTGTATGCGTTTCATTGAAAACTACTGCAGCCAAACGCTAACCTACGGAGCACATCGACACGCTTTAGAAACTGCAACTAGTTATCATATTCGTTGCAACAGATAATTTTAATGAACCACGCTTATGGCGCTCTGCGTAATGCACAACACGCATACTATGTGAGAAGATTAAATGGCACTGCCATTTGTGTCCTAAGCTGAAAAACTTGCGTTTTTAGCCCAGCATTCGGAAAATTCCCAGGCGCAATTTGCAAAGCTTTCCTTATGTAAGTAATTTATTTTTATTTCTTTACATTGGCCGACTTCTTTCGGTATTGATGTGTCCTGCTTCATAGACGTGCCCACAGAGGCAGCGGGGGGGGGGGGGGGGGGCAATCATATAAGGAGGTTGCCAAGCGTGCCACATAATACTTTAGTGAGTCTGACCTATTCCGCCATCGTTTGGTGTCCAGGCTCATGGCCAAGCACGTTTTTAGTGATAATGATGGCCGAAAAATCTTGCATTCAAATAACTGTTTACTTCCCATTTCTACCCTCGGAAAGGCGGGCACCAAAGATTGGCCGTTTTGAGACGCACGTCATCGGTCCATCTTCATTTCTGCATCCACTACGGAGTTCGTTTTCTTGAAGACGTGAGCGACCGAGGTGCGGAAGGGTGGAAAGGGGGGACAATGCAGTGATACTTGCCCCCTTTCCCCCTCATGGAGTATCCGGCGTACGCCTATGTCCTGCTTCACGATTGGCTGAAGTTCGCTCTTCCGAACAATTCCTTGTATACGGGCGCCACTTAATTGCGAAACCTCTTTTCCGGAATACGTGTTTATCAGTGAAACAACACATAAAGGTGTGTAACGACTTACACAAGGTCGCGTTTTATTCCCAGTGCGAGCGTGTGCTTTTAGCAAAGTAGACGCAACAGATACCTAATTGATTTCCTATCGTCGTTCTGGCGTTCCTTGAAGCATATTCTATGAGAGCTTTGTAAGTATGCGTATTCGCTGTGATTAATTGTCAGGCTTCCCGAATACCTTCCCACGCTGCGGAGGCTTTCAATGCAGCCGAACGCAGCGTGATAAGCGTTTGCTTTTAGCCATGCCCTTGATAGCGATGTCGTAAATGTTTGTGGACTAAAGCAGAATGTGAAAACAGAGGCAAGAAAAAGTTGGCGACAAAACAGCTGCAAAAAGCCAGCCCCGGCAAACACGAACAACGAGCACGAGAAATTCGGGTAAGACAACACTTTTAATGCGTTCAGTGTAAAGAAACTTCTGGGCCAGTGTCCGACCAGTACAATACAGACACACGGCTTAAAAGCGTTAAAACGTTTTTTTTAAAGGCAGCGATATTGTTGGCAATTACTGAGACGTTCAAGTTCCTATTGTTTTTTATAAGGGTCACTCGTTACGTCACATTATTGTGATGTGTTGTCTGTTATGTTGCCCGCATATGATGATTCATTTTCCATGATGACAAGGGGACATTATTATTTGCATTTCGGGCATTTCTTTTTTACGTTATCGTGACGTTACTTAAATTTTCTGATGTAGAACGCATCATTAATATGTTCTCATGGCACTGTGAGAACTTCCTCGCATCATACATAAAGAAAAAATTTGCTCACACAGTGACCTGTAATCATCATCATCATCATTATAATCAGCCTATCATCTTATGCCCTTTGCAGATCGAAAGCCTCTCTAGATGATCTCCAGCCGAGCTTGTCCTGTGCGAGCTCATTCCATTTCGTGCCAGCCAATATCGAAATTTCAAAAACACTTCCACGAAAAAAAAAAAGAGAACAAAACAAAAAAAAAACACCAGAGAATAAACAGCTGCCGTTATCTTCTGGTACATTAGGCACCCATTTTAGACATAATAAGATACGGGACCACGTGTGACTATTAATCGCTGATAACCGCGCATCTCAAGCACACAAGGTTAAAATAGCAGCTGCAGCAACGAATTATTCTTCAACTATTGGTCCGAGACAACTTAGTAGATGAAGTTGAGCACAGTGAGCTGCTTCACGAGTTTATTTCGAAAGAAGGAATGTTTCCCCTCGTGAGGCTTCTTGACTGAACACATATGGCGACCGCAGCTCATTACAAATGTTATGCCATGGTTTTTGTTATCTGGGCGAACATTCGACATGTGATGTTTCAGATGCTCGTGAAAATGTGCGGCACTACAAGATAACAGGTTCTTGTATAATACGCCATGTCTTCGGCGGATCAAACGGCGGGATGCTGCCACTTCTCGCTAATCAGACGAACTCCGGTAGACGTTCCGGTCCTATTTTAGAAAGAGCGAGCGAAGCAAATTCTAAGAATATGCGTTTTTGATACGCGCAACAGCGTATCCTTGAACGGCGATGGGGTAGGGTGCACGTGATAACGGAAGCTTGATTAAAGTGGCGAGTTGGGCTTGTTGGTAAGCGCGTCATCCCTACAAGCGCGTGTAAGCGTGCCGTCCCTACAACTCACCACTAAAGAGATGGCGTACCTACGCATGTGCAAGTGTATGACGTCTGTGTCGGACAGTATAAATGTACGTGCAACTTTCCACTAGTCCGCCTCGGTGGATCAGTGGCTAAGGGTGCTCGGCTGCTGACCCGAAGGTCGCGGGTTCGATCCCGGCCGCGGCGGTCGCATTTAGATGGAGCGAAATGGTAGAGGCCCGTGTACTGTGCGATGTCAGTGCACGTTAAAGGGACCCTGAAACGGTTATTTGAAGCTTTGTCAGCGTTTAGGCTAGAGCATCATCGAACCATTGGCACCACAAATTTCGCTGCACGCCGTGTACCAAGGCGGCTACGGCCAATTATATCATACCCTCCTTCTTACCCCTGCCTTGCCTCCTCAACTCATGATACACGCTGGCATCGCTGGCGATCGCAGAGCTCATGTGAGCACACTCGATGATTTGAGCTTCGCCCAGTGATGACCTCTGAGACTGCACGCCGACAGGTTGCGTGCATCTCGGAGACCATAGCCCCGGTGCGCCCGGCAGCACGCACGCCGTCTGGCAACAGAGACATCGCGGAGGGGTTGATATTTGTTCCGACAGGTGCCGCCACCCTACCAGCCAATTTTTCGTGTGCGCACACCGCAGCCAATCAGATCGTGCGCAGACTGCGTGTCATACTGGGGAGGGGCGGTTGAAAACGCGTTGGGCTGAGCCGCAGTGATCTGCAGCGATTCGCAGCTTTATAGCGTTGTAATCAATTACACAGTGTACGCAGAGAGCTTAAATTAGTCTGTAAATGAGCCTTAGGACTTGGTCTACTGGCTCAATGTGTTTGTACAAAATCGTCAAAACCGTTTCAGGGTCCCTTTAAAGAACACCGGATGGTCGAAATTTCCGGAGCCCTGCCACTACGGCGTCCCTCGTAATCATATGGTGGTTTTGAGACGTAAAACTCCACTCTTATTATTAACTTTCCAATAAAGTATGTTTAATGTTCAGCGCTCGTCGTCGTCGTTTGTGTTCCGTCCGTTGTATGTGTTTTTTTATAGCGCTGTAGTGCACCAGAATAACGGAAGCACTCGTCAAGTATACCTTTCAGAAGCTGTCTTGAACGGCGCAACTAATGCTGTCATACAAACCGACTATTTTCATCAAAATGCAAGAAAACGAGCAGGCCCCTTTTCACCCAAGTTAGAAGCACAAAAGTAGCTACACTATAAAATCATTAATCAGAGCGATTACCAGCAAGTGTTGGCGTTCAAATGCACTGTTTTTGGAACTCGTCTGTCGCCTGTTGGCAAATGACACCTACGGTCTAAATGTTCTGCGACATGAGTGCCTGGTTATAACGTCACTGCCAACGTATTTACGAAATATGGACAAGTGCTGTGCCCGGGGTCACTATTGTGAACATAAACGGTGCGCATCGTTATCATTGCGATAGCAATTATATGGACACTCTCAACGGGTTGTCGCCGTAGCCGTCATGTCACGTTTATCTATCTATCTATCTATCTATCTATCTATCTATCTATCTATCTATCTATCTATCTATCTATCTATCTATCTATATCTATCTATCTATCTATCTATCTATATATATATATATATATATATATATATATATATATATATATATAAATGGCAACAAAAAAATAAACAGAAGAAAAAGCTTCCACAGCGGACGACCGCGGATTCGAACCTAGCTGTGACCCCTCGCTCCTCCGCAGCGCGCCTCGTTGCGGAGTGAGGCATCTGCAACTCTACCACGCTCCGCGCATCTGCCAGCATGCTAACGGAGAGCTATTTATATACACCGCTACCGTTACGCCTATCTCGGAGGTTTGTCAGCGTGTTCTCTATCACCCGCGAGATGGCGCGAAGGGTGCGCTTTATAGCAACGCTCCTTTGAATTTGAAAACTGCCTTTGAGACGCGCACGAAAAAGAGGCTACTTTCTATACCCACTAGCGATGTGAACACCGGGCACACAATGCGTCGGACTCTACCGCATGGTAGGAGACGCAGAGGGGTCCTCCCAAGCGCCACCGGTTTCAAAGAAAAAAAAGTATCTAAGAGCGTTGGGTTGTGCATAGTCCCCACTTGCAGCACGCTGTTCAAACACAAAGAAGTAACTGTGACTGTTGTGAGTTCGCGCTGGTCCTGTCTATACCTGTGCGTTCTTTTCGGGCGTCCTTCTTTGTGTTTGAACAACGCGCTGCAAGTGTCGATCTGTGAGAGCTGTTAGATCGCACTCTCCTTGTGTGTGTTGTTTTCGTGCATCCTTTTTGCTAGAGTGGCGCGCTGCAAGTTTTGAGCTGCTTGTCGCTCTTCGTGTGACATTTTGATTTGTTGCTATCGCACTCATTGCTTCGCCATTGCGGCGAAACTTGGATTTTTTTTAATGTTGTCCTTACTGTTCCTTGCGCCTACACATTTCCGTATTTATAGGATACGTCTACGATCCGTACTTTCAATTCGAAAAAACTGTATGGCAAAAATTTTCGTTCGCATTATTAGTGGGGCCAGCCAACTGTCTGTGATGGTAGTGGACAAGTTATTTGACGCCGCCCAGCTATAAGCCTTAAGAAATAATTTTCCATGAAAATCTTGGCCAATATTCGAGAAAACACTCTTATGCTAGAACTGTTCGTAAGAGAGAAATATTCAGCCAATTGTAATGCGAGACATATCAGTAGTCAAGCCGGTCGCCAATCACAATGAGCATTGAGAAACGACACCCTTCGTGAATTCAACCACTCATACTAGTTGCGTGCCACGTCTTTGATCTTGGACGAAACATTTGGTAAAAAAAGCCTCTAAGATGCTTATGTATTTTGCCCCAATTAAAGGTGAGCCCCAGTAGACGATGTTACTTCCTGCCGCCGCCAAAGTAGGCAAACTACGCCTATCGACGATGGAGTATTTATGTCAAGTTATTCTTTAGCGGTATCAATGCATGCATTTTGCATGTTGTGGTTTAGTGAAAATCTGAAAAAAAAAAACAATGCTTGCCATTTCTTGAGTGCCGCGACACGATCATCCCATAATGATTTCTATTGCACGGTTGTTCATTAACTTTATATATCTAGAAGTTCTATATAAGGAAAGGACCGCTCGCAATGCTGCTACTTTAAGAAAAAAAAAGTGTACGAAAAGCAAAATCTGCCCATGCCTTTCAGTTGACTTGCAGTGCTAATTCAAACGAAGGTTCTTGTAAAGCTTAATTGTGGATTTAACGGAGGAGCACACTGTATCTCTGAGATGGCAATTATTGCGCCAAAAGCATAAGAAAATGCTCCAATTCTTTTGTTTCCCACGAGAAGCTCCCACATATTCCAGTATTCTCACAGGACCTTTCAACGATGGGACGGTACACTCACAGTTTTACGAAGAGGCGTGTGCCCTAAATGCTCAAGCGGCATTTGGTAGGCAATTTCTTTTCTTTGATTCTAAATCCAGATACTGCGCAGGGCGACTGCTCGGCAAACAATGCTCCGAGCCGACGGTGCCGCGACATTGCAAGGCGACGACGTGACCGGCGTATTTCTTCGTCAGACAGCGGCTTCTTTAGCGGCATCCAGCGAAATCCGCCAGAAAAAAATAAAAGCAGCGTTTCTGGCATTGACACCGTGTTTTATGATTCCAAACTCGTGTCTGACGGCTGTTATTGCGCGCGTCGACCGTTGGACGAACTTACGGACTGAGAAATAAGAAAATTAGAAAGAAGAACAGAAGAATGCGAAAGCCTTTGCCCGGTGCTTGGCTCTCGGATATACCGCAAGCTGGCGTGCATATACGCTTCATTATTAATCGTACGGTGCCTCCTCTGCTGCTTCTGGTCTGCGACCGGACATCTCTGTGACGTGCCTCCTCCGCAAGGCAAGGCACGCGTGGCCTCCGGTCGGTCCTCGGCGACGGACCGCTGGGCAAGAGTCTACGCAGGCGTCGTCCTTGAGGACCGACTTCTTGCATGATTCCACTTGCGTCCAACGGTTCCACTCTAAACTGCGTCACCCAGGGAGGGGACAACGCGCGCACGCGAAATGATTCTCGGGACGTGCACCAAAGACAAGGTCGAGTGCGAGACCGTGCGTGAGAAAAAAAACCGCAGATTGCGTACGATTCGAATCGTCTGCCACAGCGGCTGCACGCATGTCTGTTTCTCTGTTACATAAATGAATGTTCGGCTGAAGATGCGAGGCAAACGTCTGTGACGAAAGAGCCGCAAAAAGTAGCCAATAGGGCATTGAGAAATGGCCAGAGTTGGAAAACCGAATTCACCGGGCGGCGTGACAGCGGTTCATCGGAGTGAAGAAAAGAAAGAAATGCCCCTAAATGGGTGCTTTCACGCCAGGTTGCACGGTCTAAACGGCCCCCCAGCCTTCGTTCCGTGACATCGAAGGCGATGCGTGGTCCGTGCTCGTGACCGTGATCGAAGCGCTCCCCGTGAATTGCATGTGCAACGGCGAACCAAAAATAGAAGGGTGCGTTCGGCGCTGTAGCGCGACCTTATCAAAGGCTGATGGAGTGGTTATTTGTATGCATGTGCGAATACAAGGTTACGGCGGATAAAAAACATAATCTTTTGTCAAAAGGACCGCGTTCCTAAATATTGGGTTGTCGCCACCATCAGCGATTCTCGTACTGGGAAAGAAATAATTTGAGGCAAGATTTTGTCCGCGTGATTCGTTGAGGAATTAAACGGTGTAGAAACGAAAGCAAACTAAAATAAATGCGGGGAGATTTTAATAATTTTTTTGGGTCTTATATCCCAAACCACCGCATGATTATGAGGGACGCCGTAGTGGAGGGCATCAGGAAATTTCAACCGCCTGAGGTCCTGTAAAGTGCACCCATATCTGAATATACCGACTAAAGAGAATTCTTTATAATTTCGCCGCAATGAAAATGCGGCCGCCGTGGCCGGGATTCTATCCAGTGACCTTCGGGTGAGCAGTTGAACGCCATAACCAACAGATTACCGCAACAGGGCATATGGAAAACTTAACCATGACTGATGGCCCCCCTCAGTCTTTTCACTTATCGAAGTTAAACTATCTCGTTGAATGCGTCAGAGTGTAGTGTATATCAAAGAGCATCTCGTGTTTTGAGTGTCGTGATGGTTGACCAACATCAGTACCAAGAACATTAATAACTTACTTATTCACCGATAAAGAATTAAGGCAGTTTCGCCCTAGTAGTTCCAAGCCTAAAGGAATTGCGGAGCTGGGCAGCCTTCTTTGTTTCTCTTCGGTTTTCTCTTTCCTTCTTGTTCTATTTTTCTCGCTTTTTCTCTTTATTTCTATTTTTGATCCTAATTTTTTTCTTTCAGACTCTCTCTTTCTATTTCTCGCTTGCTTCCTCTTTCAATCTTTATACGTAGTCTGTGTTGTCGTGTTTCACTAGCCATAGTAGTAGTGCCCGCACTTAATATCATCATCAAGGCACTCAAAGCACAACAGGATGCAGTCTTCTCTGTAACGCGAGCGCGCGCTCAATATGCTACAGCTGGCTGTGTCTGTACGTGGTTTTGCCTGCGTTGCGCCAAGCGACGACGACAGCATACGATCTTAGCATACGACAGCCCAGCCCCCTAAAGTGCTCCGCACGTAAAATAAACCACTCTTCTCTAGCAGCGTAGGAAATTCCTTGTTCGAGAACCGTTCAGAATCGGAAGCCTCGATAATCCGTCATATAGTGTGCCAAGACGTTATTCCGACCGCTCGAAGGACTCCTCGGCAGGTCCCATTAGAAATTTTGGCTGTACGCTGCAATGCTTATGGACCCGCCCCAGGTGGTATAGAGGTTATGGTGCTCGCCTGCTGACCTGAAGGTTGCGGGATCGAATCCAAGCTGCGGCGGCCACATTTTCGGGGTAGAGGCGAAAATGCGTGAGACACTGCGTACTTAGATTTAGGAGCGCACTTAAGAACTCAGATGGTCAAAATTTTCGTAGCCCTCCACTACGATATCCCTCATCACCATACCGTGGCTATGGACTTTAAACCCCAAGAATTATTTTTATTATTATCCAGTACCTAAGGGGCTGCATGGAAGACGTCATCATCATTCTCAGTACGAAGGACAGTCGCAATAATCTCCAATTTGGTCTATCTCGTGCCAACTGATTCCATTTTATCTCTGCGAACTTACTCATTTCGTCATTCTAACTCGCTGTCATCTTCGGCAACGTGTTTCATCACTTGGTGAGCTTCGCAAAAAAAAAAAAAAAAAGGGTCTCGAATCGCTTCATTTGTTAAAGGAAATAGAGCGTGTTGAACTGATGGTGTAACGATGCTGCCAGGAAAACAGAGACTCTCCCTATTTGCCTTGGCTAGTGTCCACAAGCGTCGTTCCTTCTATACGTTACCCGTGTACCGTATATTTTGTATATTTTTTTAGAGGTACGGGCCTAGATGATGTGCTTTCACAATGGCTTGCATTGGCTGTCTGAATTACAGTAGAAGCTTGCGCCCGTTCTGTGTAATTGCCTCTCCTCTTAAATCCGAATAAAATAAAATAAAATCTTTGTAACGAATGTATAAAAATATGGGGTTAGAATATACAGAATGAGGTCCTATAGCACAAGGCTGAATGGGGACCTCCTGCTAGAAAATTACAGCTTAACAAGTACAAAAGAAGAAAAGCAACAAACAACTTCGTCAGCATTTTTTTTCCCGCGCAAGCCTGCTATATGTGTTCAAGAAAGCACCAACTAGCCCAAACAAGAGCCTTTGCCATAATTTATAACTGACGAATTCCCAGTTGTTACTTTAAACTATACACCAATATTACTTGAAACAATATAAATACAGTGGCTATACACTGGACATGAAAAAAAAACAAAAAAAGAACAGACATGCGTGTCAGGATAGTTTCCATGAGGCATCAAAAACATTTACTTTATTTGCAGGCGTGTGCACACTGCTTCCGCGGCTTAAAAAATTCTTTAGATCGTCATGCATAAAGATTTCAGATTGTTTTTCGCCAGGGCTAGTGACTCAAGCCCTTCATTTAGATTTTTTTTCTTCGTTCTTTTTTTGTAATCTAAGACAACGTTATTTTTCTGCTTTGATGTGTTGTGGCCATTCGCTTTATTTTATCTTGCATCATTCCGTTGAGAGAGCAAGATGTCACCTTCAGTCATGTTTTTTTTCATTACTAGGTTCATATCGAAGGCGTTATGAAATAGAATGGAACGGGAGTATGATGAGTAAAGATTCCGTAAACTTAACCTCAAGCCAATTCAGCCGAGGTTTCACAGAAGAGCTTCAGCTCAGGCATAACCACATACCATTCACAAAAGGAATGGTATCTTTTGCGAAATACGAGCTGATGTGGCTCGGGTGAAGCAATATACAGTTTCCCAGCATTTAAAAATATAAAATTGATTCCCAGAAAAAACAAAACATGCTGTACAAATACCCGACGTGCCAGCTGTGTACGGGCAGTGCGTTTGGTCAGAGCCACGCATGCGGTAACTATTTACGTGATGCCGATATCGAGTGCAGTTATCTCAGATACACAGTAGCAGTAATAATTTTCCACCACATTCGAAGATGTCGTCATCACATTTCGCGCTCGCGCCTCCTTTCTCGCAGCAGTCGCTTGTTCTTATCCTTGAATGACCTTATCTATTTACAACATCTCTCCCGGATTGGCCGTGAGCCACTATGCTCACTTAATGTTACACCTATCTGAGCACATCGAAGCAGCGATAGATGCGCTGAGTGCGTGTTGTGTTTGCCGACCGCGCTTGTCTCGTGCCGTGGTGCCAATGCCACGGTCAATGCTGCCCGTATCACGACATCGGCGAAACATTAATCGCTACATTATTAGAAATCCGACTCGCGCACGAAACGTTCGATTCGCTTTGGCCGTTTCGCCAACACGGAAACGTGATTCCAAACACATTTGATCGCCGCCAGAAGCCTAATTGCGAAAGCGCCGAATTTGTGGAAACAAACTCCGTCTCCTTGACCTTAGCGAGCGAAAAATGAAACGTTCTGCACCTCATTTGTTATGCTCGATAATGTGCAGAAGGCACGACGCCAGGGGAATTGGGCAAGAGATAAGACACTCCGCGCCTCACGAGTCAGTTTTGTGCGTGGTCACGTGACATGGGACGAGGGACATACAACGTCCACCGAACTTGCAGACACGCACACATGGAAGTTTTCTTCAGAACAGGTAGCGCCTGCAGCAGGTCACGTACGCCATTGATGGGAGCCAATATGTCACGGGTACCATGGTCCAATTATAGTCTGGAACTAGATACTACTCCTTCACATGGCGATTTCTCGCGGATTTCCTGGTCCATCCATAGTATCGATGGTCCTACACTGCGTACAATCGTAAGCATCATCATTTTCCTACTGGTTTGCTGGCGACACGATTTCGAAGGCATACAATTCTTACATTTTATATGAAAACTATGTAACCCTCTGCCAGTCGGCGCCGTCCATGGTGGGTAATACATATTATAAAATTGTCATCTATGCAGTTTCCTTGGGCAAATGACAATCCTCCTAGCGATGCCCCTTGGCAAATTTGCGTACAGCGCAGTGTTTTTTACCTTTGTCTGTGCACCGCGCAGATAGGGGTGGCGGGCGCATGGGGGGAACTGGAGCTCGCCCCTACACAAATTTTCGCTTGCGCCCCCCCCCCCCCCCCCCCCAAGAGCAGACACAGTGAAAACGCAACGCATAAGTTCCCCGATGCCGCCCGCCCCCCTATAGGAACTCACTTGTCGTCGGTGACCCCACTAAAAAAATCCTGGCGCTGCCATAGAACGCAGACAAGGACGAAATGACAGAAAGCATAAAAGTTGTCTTTGTTGGCTCTTACGCAAGTTTACAGTAGAATGCCAACTAGGCAGTACTTAAACCCTGCTTCACCTTCGCAGATCATACGGCCATTCGTCTGTACGTTTCGGCCGCAGAAGCGAACGACTGTCAAAGGCCCACGAAGGGGGGGACCATGGAGTGTCACAGGCGCGAGTCACGCACGGCACCGAGCTTCCTGGCCTCCATTTGTCAAGTGTGTTTACGCTGCCACCCGACAACCAGGAAAGTTCTCACTTTCACTTCGTGTTTCCAAACCTAAGTGCCGCCCGCTCCGCACACAGACTCACGCGCGGCTATCCGCATCCTGGTTGGGCCGACCTCGGGGAGCACAGTGTCTCGGCCAGACGTCTACCAGGAGGTCTGTCGGCCGTGCTCCTCTCTGGTTTGTCGCGCCCTTCCTGGAGGACACTACTGGCGACGAGCCGCGGAATCGTCGCGACACCGGAGGCGACGAGCACGGCGGCAGGTCGCTGCATTTCGATCGGGGCACGATCCGTGCCTCGGGCTAGAAGGAGCAAGCGTCGAAAGAGACACGCTGGCCGCCCGCCTTCTTACGGGCATATGGTGGCCACACGTTTTGATCTCTTATCTGTGGCTGCTTCGCTTCTCTCACATTTGATCTTCTTTCTCTATCATCCGCCTGCCTTCTGCGTCTCGTGACAGGAGGCGCCGTCATGTACCGCTGTTGAAGGTTCCGCAGCTCAACAAACACAAAGTGCGAATGAAAGCATGAACACCATGGTTGAAATTTCGGCTTCCCGGTTCATTATCGTCAAAGAAAACATCACTGGTTAAACAAGGACAGGAAAAGAAGACGCAGTGAATGTTAACAATGAATTTCCGCTCATTTTAACATTTTCCAACATGAAAGGAGATTTCAGCACGCACAGGCTTGCTTTGCGTACAGGTCCGTGAGCAGCCCATCACGAGTAGGAAAAGACTGCTCCCAAACTAAGCAGAGCGATGAATTGGGCTAGTTGGTGGTGGTTCATGATTTCTTGTTGCGCTGTGGAATCACCACTACCATGTTGCTAGCACGTTGTGGTGACAAAGACACCAGGGAGATAAAAGAGGCCCTTTTCATCATAGCTGCAAAAGAGGAATGCATGAGCACACCCTCGTTACATTGAAAGCAGGTAGAAATAAAATTTCTAGAATGTGAAATGCGCTGATCTGCGGAAAATTTGTCTGTGCTTACAATGGCATATGCCATATGCGTGCATTCTCTTTGTTTACATTTAGTCTTTTTTCGCTATGTCCTGCCCTTCACCCCATCCATCCTATCTGATTGTGAACCTATATTTGACACTTCGCAAGATGTGAATTAACCAGTTGTGAGTTTGCGCACCACCTGTCCTGTAGTCGCTGTCTCGTCCTCGTCTCGTCATCCGCAGCGCAACAAGAAATCATATCCCAAACTAAAGAAGGATATATCAACTTTAAAGCAAATTGTAAATGCAATGGGCTTTCGCAAATCGACGACACACTCAAATAACCTATCTTGGGTGGGGGGGCCTGGCGTACGTACGTGCACCCCGTCATAAAATCTACGGCAGTCTCCGTTTTGAGCACTCCAGCTTCCCTTCTGTAAAGGCTCGTTCACACGTGCGACTACCAACTGTCGCGCGACCAAGGTAGTCGCAAAGCGACTGATCGCAAATGGCCGCTTTGGTAAGCAAATCGACTTCTTTGACTCACTCGCTGGCTCGACTGTTTAGTTGCGCGACTACAGTCGCAAACCTCTGAACCAATCTGACGCGCAGAAAGCGGACGGCAGCTTATTTTGTGGGGCAATAGCAATATTAGCACGTGTAAATTCTGTGTGGCGCCGGGTATGTCCCAAGCAGGTGTGAACACTGGTCGCCTTGAGTCACTTTCTGGTCGCCAGTCGCAAATGGTCGCACGATCGGTGCAGTCGCAGGTGTGAACGAGCCTTAACGCGCCGACCTCCTTGCTTTTTCTGACACATGCGTCACTTCACGTGAGGAGTCCTTCGCAAAGCACTGCTCATGCCGGGTGCATTGTCATGCTGCGCTTGATTTGCGGTAGAGCTTGCGCCGGCAGCTGACGTGAAAGTAGCGGTCATTACAAGCTGCTAGTGGTGGCCTACATGTTTTGCTGCGATTGTCCTTGTCTGCAAAAAGTCACATTTTCGCCGCAAGGGCGAAGCAATGAATGCGATAGCAAGAAATTGTAATGTCACACGAAGAACGACAAGCAGCTCGATACTTGCAGCTTTCCGCTGAAGCACAAAGAAGGACTCTCGAAAAGAACGCCCAAGTATACAAAGGACAAGAGTGAACTAACAACTATCACAGTTGTTACGCCTTTGTGTTTGAGCAACGCGCTGCAAGTATCGACAAGGCAGAATCCGACGCTTTTACATACTTCTTTTTATTTTAAAGTGTGGTGCGTGGAGTGGCCCCTCTGCGTCTCTTGCCACGCGGTGGCTTCTGACGCAAGGGGTGCGCGGTGTTTTTTTGTTTCGTTCCACATCACGAGTGGTTACAGAAAGGGGCTCCTTTCCCGTGCGCGTCTCAAGGGAAGTTTTCAAATTGAAATAAAATGCAGGAGCTTCGCGTGATACAAAACACGCTCAAGCGCCTCCGAGATCTGCGTACCGCCAGCGGTAAATGGTGTATATAAATAGGTCACCGTTACTACTGCTGGCACATACATGGCGCGTGGCTGAGTGGTCGAACGGAGCGTGCTGTGAATGAGGGGTCGCCGGTTTGAATCCCCGGCCGGGTGCTTCGGAATTATATATATATATATACATATATATATATATATATATATATATATATATATATATATATATATATATATATATATATATATATATATATATATATATATATATGTATATATATATGTATATATTATGAGGTCTTGGTTTGGACGACCTTTATTTGCCCGAGAACCCGGCAGCGAACAGCTAGGCTGAACCCAACACGATGATGATGATACACGATGACGATGATGCACGCCCGAACGAATTATGATGATGATAATGTACAGATGAAGAGGATGGGTCTAATAAATGCCCACAATATATATATATATATACATACATACATATACATATTCTGGGCATGACGGCGACGGCAGCGCCGAAAAATCAGCCGAGAATGTCTCTATAATTTGTATCGCAATAAAATGTGTTATGACAGTTCCGCCAGTTTCGAGAACGTTCTTCTGAAAATGCTACAACCTGAACAGCGCAAAAGCCATTCACGGGGCTTATCTGGAATACACGTAATCTCAAGCAATGAGACCGGATAAATTACTCAGTTTGTGATGGTACGCCGTAAAGCGAAGGAACCTCGCGATCTCACATACGAAACATCTAAATCTTAAGGAACGATTATCAATAATTCATACTATTTAGTAATACAGCAATTCAAAGCCATGACTTGTTCGAATGTAGTTATGGAACGGAGAATGTCATTCTTTATAATTTTTGACGTGAAATATACCGTGAATGCAACATATCGTGTTGTTAAGCCGGCTGTCTTCTCTGCTGGCACCTGGTACTGCACATTTTCATGGGCGACTTGCAAGAATCCTCAAGAAATCATGTTAAGAATCCTAGACGTTACAATCCCCCCCAAGCTTTGTACAAGTTACTTCTACTAATTTATTATTATGTTGATTGGCGGGAACATGCGCTGCCTGTCCGTCCTTAATGCAACGCGTGGTGCTATTTACCGCTTCGGCAGTACTAAGCACATATAAGCAGCCGGTAATTTTACGTCATTTTTACATCATACGAGCTTTGATCCAACCACCATAATCCGATATTCTAATACTCTCCCTATAATGGTGTGCTGATATCGTGCACCGGGGCGTAATCACTGGACAAGTTCTTACACAAAGGTATGAAGTGTCACGCACATGAAACAAGTGCGGACACTTGCACACACTCCGTACAATAAATACCTAACCTCGGCAGTCGGCGGCAGGACATCACTCTGAAACGTTTACTGTCAAAGCACCTGCAGCTGTGCCTTGTTTTCTTGCCAAAAGTGAGTCGTAGCCAGTAAGATGTTTTTTTCCTTTTTCGGAACCACCCTTCAGCCGGCACGTTTAATCGCTCCGTGGCTCACTTTCTTCAATGAGGGCGTGACTGTCTTGGCCCTGTCGGAGACCGTGCGTTTCCAAGAAAGACTGCCTCGCTCGCACATCTTCGCCGGCCGCCCGTAAAGCACGGAAAGTGGTCACGTGACAACGGCCGTTAAGGCGGCCGGAAAACAACGCCCTGGGGGTGCTAACCCACGAAGCGGAGATTCTACTTCTACCATAGCTTCCAAAGACAGGCAAAGAGAAAAGGAAGAGAAGAAAACAGATTCACCGTGAAAGAAAGAAAAGTTAAATAACCGCCTGCCAGAGATGTGTGCGAGAAAGACAGTGACGTGCACGATTATTGCAATCCATATCCGGGTTGGGAACCGTAAGAAAAGAGTGAGGAAGAGACGCAAATGCTCGCTCAGCCAGAATAGCAAAGCACAAATGAAGCACGTTCGATCACTCGTGTTTTGAATATAGCCAACTTTTTTGGGGGGGGGGAAAGAGAAGCGTAACTAACATCCAGGAGGCGGGCAGATCAAACACGCACCCATTCTGGCAACTGTGCCCAAATCCTACCGCCAGCTACGTTTAATTTGTTTACATCGTTTTCCCCATACCGTCTAAAAAAGCTATCGCTACGAGCTCGCTCCTTGGGGCACGAGTGCGTCCAACATCTTGGCTGGCGTCATGTGCTGGCCCCGCTGCATTAAGCCGACGACGTCGACGCTAACGCCAGCGTGTGTTGCTGCGGAGCCGCCTTAATTATCCGTAAGACTCGCCTTCGTGCTACGGCGAAAACAAACGGTTTGTGGAGGATTTGCGCAGCCGGTAGTGCGTGTGTGTGTGTGTGTGTGAGCACGCGCGTGCGTGTAGATGGACGGGCAGAAGGGCGGTTCGCGTTGCGGCTAGCCTGTGCGGCCTGTCTGCGAAATCTGTGGGCTTCCAGCAAGGTCGTCCGCCATCGGTATAGCACGTGCAGTGTGTCTCCGTTCGCGGTGCTGAGTGGGTTTTCCGTCTGATTGTCTAGACCTGCAGATATTTTAACCATAACTGGTGTCGGTTGCAATCGAGGGATAGCGTTAGCTCGTGGACCACTAACGTAGCACTGCCCTGGAAAATGTCTGTAGTAAAGCGCTTAGATGTTGTGGTCTTGTTTCGTTTATGCCTTTATCGAGAGGTTCCTTTAGAAGTGTTCAAAATTTTATATAAAGTAGCAAGGCGATGAACTACGCTAGATGGCACAGAGTATGGATGCTTGGAGAGTATGTCGCTGGAGCCAACATTTTGGCAAGCAGCCTTGTCTTCGTCAAGGCTGCAACTGCTAAGGAGATCAGTTGTTGCCTTGACAACAAAGACAAGTCTTCTTGCCGAAATGTTGGCCCCAGCGAAACACCCAGTTCAAGGATTTTTCATATCCTTGTTCCGTAATTGTGAAGCTGTGCTGAGTGTTTCCCCTTTCATTGACCTTCACGCGTGTGGGCTTGCGCAGTAGCGATCTGCCGTATTCCGTTACTGCTTTTTGAGTTACCGCCGAGGTCGTGTAGGTAGTGTAGCGCCGAGGTCGTGTAGCCTCCTGGTTAACTTCAATAAAACTTCGGTTGGGCCTAGTTGGTACATAGCATTTAAGGTGAAAAACTTTAGCGCAAAAGACGGACCACAAAGGATAGAAGAGACGAGCACTGGCGCTTACTAACAACTGCTTTATTCTTCTCTCGACAACGCATATAAATGCCACAACCACAGAGTTTGGATGTGCATGCGTAACAAGACGTATTGCATACGTAAAAACAGCTTTCTAACGAAGATTCGCACGCATAAATTCATATTCGGAAGGGTACAAAGATATAGACGTATGACTAATACAATCAGCTCCCTTTTTCTTGATGTGGTATGCTTCCAAGGCGAGCCGCGCGTGTTCGTTGTTGCTTCTGCCGTATCACTTCTGCCCAGAAGTGATACGTCTATATCTTTGTACCCTCTTCCGAATATGAATTTATGCGTGCGCATCTTCGTTAGAAATCTGTTTTTACGTATGCAATACGTAAAAACAGCCTTGATCTTATGATAGGGCGGTCGCGGGCTGATGGACAACCTTTAACTCGTTCTGTTGGCATCCTTATCTTGTTCTCTGTTGCTATCTGTGTTGTGCCTGCGTGCATATTTCGATATTTTGAGTAAGAGAAGGCGCGGATGCTCTCCCAGATTGCTCCCGTAAATGACGCGATGCCTATCAGATAGGTGTGGTTGCGGCGCCTGATGTACGGCTGTCGTGTTGCGGCGTAGCGGACCTGTTGCCTTTTAAACGTCATAGCGTTAGAAAGGTAAAAGACATGACGTTTAAAAGGCAACAGGTCTGCTGCGCCGAACACGATTCGCGAACCGGAGAGAGAGAGAGAGATGAAGAGGAAGGCCGGGAGGTTAACCAGATATTAGCATCCGGTTTGCTACCCAGCACTGGGGTGGGTAGCAATGATTGTTGTCAACATTGGGAAGCACTCAACAGTAGCGTAGAATTTCTCGTATACTCCGCTCGTAAGAATATGATCGCAATGGCGAAGAATCCAAACCATGGTATTGTGCTTAGTGTAAGAACCTCTTATCTGTTTAGCATTCAGAAGAAGCACGGAGTGGTCATTCTATCGTAAAAACTGTTCCTGAATGCTCTTCACCTCGGTTGTACATTTTAGCAATTGATAAAGGACGGTACACGCTGACCTGTAAGGCTAAATCCTCTTTCTTATAACTTCGAAAAAAACATATATTTTGCTCTTTCAGCGGTCGTCAGGTAAACACCATTTAAGAGCCGAGCATTTTACGGGCTAGCCATGAGTGTGGGGTGTATATGGTAGTCACGCAGAGCGCACAGCTGGAGCCCCCGAAGGTTCCCGATGGGTCACGTGGCCTTGTGGTGTGGTGATAGTGAGGCTCGGATACGAAGGGAAAAGGGCTGCGCCTCGCCGATAGTTGCGAGGGAGAGGCTCTTTCGGAGGGGAAGGAGATGAAGAGCGTCGTTGTACGCTCGCTCCGATGGGGAAGATGGTGTACACGCCACGACGCCTTACGAAACACCTTTGGTGAGGCGGCTATGTCATGCACAGCAACAGCGCTGGCAGCGCTGCCTCGGTTCCACAGCAGCCATGATAGTAAGACGCGTTTCGGACGAGTGGCCAGGTGGAATCGAGCACAGCCGCACTGGAAGGCTGCTGTAACGTTCCAGCGTGGCCGCGAATGAGCATGTCGTCGCATGGGACGCACATGATTTAACGGAAACAAAGAAATTCTTAGCGTAAACTGCTGAAACTTAGGAGTAAAACGTAATGCCTGATGAAAGGGGAGACAGCGCATGCAGTAGCATAAGCGCGCAGATGCACGAGGACAGTAAAGTGCTAGTACAATTGTTAAATAAGCACATGGCCCATGCTGTTACGACTATGGTGCATTAGAAACAGTAGAGCATATTTTGTTAGATTGCTACGCATACCGCGAAGAAAGAACTTGTCTTCAGTGTAGAATATGCTCTGCTTCCTATGCACCGCTATGTCTCCGGAAAATACTTGGACTTATGTCTTCTCTTTCTCAGCAACGTCACATGTTGAAGTTTCTGTTCAGGTTCCTCGAAGACATGAACTTCATTGATGAACTGTAGAGTACCTTACGTCACAGCCGTTAAGTTGCGACATGCACTACCACCATCACAATATTTTCCTTTTTACCCAGTTTTTTCCTGCCCTCCCCCTTTTAGGGCCTTTCATTCCTCAATCCCCTTCCCCTAACACAGAGAGCATGTAGGCACCTTTATGTACGCCTGGCAGAATTCTCTGTTTTTCATTAAAGAGCGTTCTCTCTGCCTGTCTCTACCCTCACATAGGTTAACATAGAGTACCAAATAAAGAACAATGATACAAGACGTAAATTCTTATCAAACACTTGCAAAACAAAGAAGTGCAATAGCCTGACGAGAGGTGGCATCAGATTTTACGTTTCCATGGCTTTTACAGAATGGAGCGACTCGACCTTTGTTTTGTAAGGAAGGTAGTGGACATGTGGCTTGACCACGAGAGAAGAGAAATACTACGACGAGCGATCGCTGCCCGCGCTTCTGTTAGCCCTTGTAGTAGGACAACCCGTGTCCAGTTGTCACGACCCCTGCCATTAAAACAGCCTCGTTTGAACTGGTGGAGGTGCTGGGTACATCTGGTCTTCACCCTGGAACTGCTGGAACTACGCAGCCGGACACTACCACGACCTGTCACGATGACTGATTCGGGACCGTCTCAGGGCGCTCCTGATCCCGCACCCACGCCTGTCTTCTGCCCTGGCGCACTCCGGCAGCGCGATCCTCCCATATTCAGTGGTACAGATGACCACGACGTGGAAGACTGGCTTGCCGAGTATGAGCTGGTGGCCGCTTACAATAAGTGGGACGCCCGTGACAAGCTCACAAATCTGAACTTCTACTTGACCGACGTCGGAAAACTCTGGTACATAATCATCGAACCGATCTCACCACCTGGTCAGATTTCACGACAACGTTCACGGAGGTCTTTGGACATTCTGCTGTACGCCGACTTCGAGCTGAACAGCGCTTGCGTGGCCAGAGTCCAAAGAAAAGATGAAACGTTCACGAGCTACACTTGAAGATGTGCTCTCTCTTTGCAAGCTCGTCAATTCATCTCTGGATGAAGCGGGCAAGATCAAGCACATCCTGAAAGGTATTGATGACGATGCATTCCAGATGCTTGCTGCGAAAAGTCCTCAAACGGTCGCAGATGTCATCCAGCTCTGCCAGAGTTACGATGAGCTGCGTAGGCAGCGCGCTTCCACACGCTGCGCTGCTCAAGATACCGCCGATGTTTCATCTTTGGGCGTACGCCGTGACAGCACCGATAATTCAGCTCTGCTTCCACTCACAAAACAGTTCATTCGTGAGGAGGTCGCACGGCCGCTGTCTATCATCTCCACAACACCGGAGCCGGTGGCGTCTCTGGCGCCTTCTCTTCGTCAAGCCACATGTCCACTACCTTCCTTACAGTTTAAACAACTGTAATGATGTTGTGGTCGTAGTAATAATGATGATGTTAGTGGTAGTCTTAAATTAAAGTAAAAGGGAGGGATTTTACTTGACAACGTCAACATATTGTCAACTTGCTCACTGCGCCCGGCCTTCCACGCACTGACATTGAGAAAATGATAGCGCCAGATCTTTCGCCCTCTGAAGCACAAGATCTCCGCCGTCTCTTGACATCCTATGCGGATATATTCGATCTTGACAACCGCCCTTTAGGCCAAACATTGGTTGTGACCCACCACAACAACACCGGCGATGCCAACCCAATTCATCGGCGCCCCTACCGTGTATCTGCTACCGAACGCACTGTTATCCAGAAAGAGGTCGAAAAGATGCTCGCCAAAGGTGTTGTCGAAAACTCATCTAGTCCGTGGGCTTCCCCGGTCGTGCTTGTCAAGAAGAAGGACAATACATGGAGGTCTTGTGTTGATTACAGACATCTCAACAAGGTCATTAAGAAGGACGTATACCCCTTACCACGAATAGATGACGCACTCGATTGCCTTCATGGCGCCAAGTTTTTCTCGTTCATTGACCTTCGATCTGGTTATTGGCAGATCGCCGTTGACCCACTAGACCGAGAAAAAACCGCATTTGTAACCCCCCGATCGGTTATGCCAATTTGCAGTCATGCCGTTTGGGCTTTCCAATGCGCCCGCCACCTTTGAGCGCACGATGGATTCCCTTCTGCGCGGCTTCAAGTGGACTACTTGCTTGTGCTACCTCGATGATGTCATCGTTTTTTCGCCGAAATTTGCAAGCTATGTTGAGCGACTCTCCAGTATTCTCGAGGTATTCCGTAACGCTGGTCTACAGCTGAACTGCTCCAAATGCTGTTTCGGCCGACGCGAAATAACTGTACTTGGTCACCTCGTTAACGCCGCTGGTGTCCAACCCGATTCCGAAAAAATTCGCGCACTGACAGTTTCTCGTAACCTCTTCTGCTAAAGATGTCCGGAGCTTCCTGGGTTTGTGCTCCTATTTCCGCCGCTTCATCCGGAATTTCGCCGATATGGCGCGTCCTCTCACAGAGCTACTCAAAAAGGACGTCGCCTTTACTTGGAATTCGCCTCAAAGTGCTGCATTTTCGGCGCTCATTGCTGCCCTCACAACTTCGCCAATATTAGCCCACTTTGATCAGACCGCACCGACAGAAGTCCGCACTGACGCCAGTGGCCACGGGATTGGTGCTGTTTTAGCTCAGCGTCAACATGGACGTGACTGCGTCATCGCCTACGCCAGCCGCCTTTTGTCCACTGCAGAGAAGAACTATTCAATCACCGAAAGAGAGTGTCTTGCTCTTGTTTGGGCGGTTGCTAAATTTCGCCCGTACCTGTTCGGCCGCAGTTTTACTGTTGTAACTGACCATCATGCGCTTTGTTGGCTTTCTTCGCTCAAGGATCCCACGGGCCGCCTCGGTCGTTGGTCTCTCCACCTCCAAGAATACACCTTCTCGGTCGTGTACAAATCCGGACGCCTCCATCAGGACGCCGACTGTCTGTCACGCTATCCAGTGGATCCGCCAGACGCCGCAGAGGGAGCCACTGAGGCGTGCGTCTTATCAATATCAGACTTTCTTGATATAGCTTATGAGCAACGCCGCGACTTGGCTTTACGTCCCATCATAGAAAGTCTGAGTTCCGCTACGCCAAGCACTTTCCTGAACTTGTACTTTCTCCACGACGGGGTTCTCTACCGCCACAACATGCGCCCCAACGGCCCTGACCGCCTTCTCGTCGTGCCTTCCCACTTGCGGGTAGATGTTCTCCGCCAGCTTCACGATGAACCTACCGCCGGTCACCTGGCAGTCACACGCACGTATGATCACGTCCGACGTCGTTTTTTCTGGCCCCGCTTATATCACTCTGTGCAAAAGTACGTCAGCAGCTGCGACCTCTGTCATGTCGAAAACGACCAACATCGCTTCCAGCTGGCCTCCTTCACCCCATTGAAATCCCTACTGAACCATTCTACCGCGTAGGGCTCGACCTTCTCGGGCCATTTCCCACTTCTGCATCCGGGAACAAGTGGGTTGCCGTAGCGACCGACTACGCGACACGTTACGCGATCACCCGCGCTCTTCCAACCAGCTGGGCGCTTCCGATGTCGCTGACTTTCTGCTGCATGACATCATCTTGCATCACGGTGCTCCATGACAGCTCCTCACCGACCAAGGCCGATACTTCTTATCCCGCGTCGTCCAGGATGTAGTTCGTTCCTGTTCTACAAACCATTAAATTCACGACGGCATACCATCCACAAACTAATGGACTTACGGAGCGCCTGAACCGCACTATCACCGACATGTTGTCGATGTATGTTTCTGCAGACCACCGCGACTGGGACGCAACGCTACCCTATGTCACGTTCGCTTATAACTCATCCAGGCATGACACCACAGGCTATTCCCCGTTCTATCTCCTTTATGGACGTGAACCATCTCTGCCCCTCGACATACTCCTTCCCGCTGATTCAAGCTCACCGGTCACATACGTTCGCGACGCCATAGCACGAGCCGAGGCAGCACGACAGATCGCCCGAGAACGGCTCATTGTATCTCAAGCCTCCCAGAAAGACCTGTACGATCGCCGCCACCGGGACATTTCGTATAAACCCGGTTCACTAGTCCTCTTGTGGAGCCCATGTCGTTGCATCGGCCTCTCCGAAAAGTTGTTATTTTGCTATGACGGACCATACAAAGTCCTACGCCAGGTCACTGATCTCACTTACGAGATCCAGAGAGTCGTCGATTCAGTGGACTCAACGCCACCACCATCTACTGTTGTGCACGTTGTACGACTGAAGCCGTATGTGCCTTCTAACTCTCCCCTTCCCAGACAAGCGCCGGGTCAGCGCTTTTACGCCGCGGGGTAGTGTGACCATGGCAGTAGTGGGTTTAGGGCATAAAGCAGTAGAGGGTCCCGGTCTGGGAGAGACAACTACGAAGTGAGAAGAGACAGGCTTCAGCCCGCCATTGTGTCAGTGATTGTCTCCGCTTGTAAGAATCTTTAAATATACATTTTCTCGTAACATTATCATCATGAGGCACGGCGCACGAAGAGGGGGGTGGGGGGCCTCTCGATTACCTTTTACGCCATGAGTTTTCAAAAAATCTCACGTAATGAGACTTGGCGAAAATCCATGGGGTTGCGGTGGTCCTTAGCGTAGCTTCATGCAATGATTATCGCCCCCCAACAAAATGCGGCCACAATGGCCGGGAAATCGAACCCGCGTCCTGGAGCTTAGCACCGCAACGCCTCATCCACCAAGCTGCTACTGCAGGTGGGTGTGCTGGTGGTGCTTATGAGTGTGTCTTGTAGAGGACGCGGTATTGTGCCTGAAAAACTTCCGGATTTCATCACACCGCCTACGTCTGTCATCAAAGTCCTCGATGGCGCATTTCCACTTTTCGCACCCTGAATGGTAGGCGTGCGCTCAATGTGCGACACCTTGCGGCGTAAGCGGCAACATTGCTACATCGAAATCGCAGCAGTGCCTGGAGCGGTTGCCACGAAGATAACGCGAATGTTTTGCCCTGTAAATACAACCATGGTACTTGAAATGGCCGCCTCACTTGCAATTGGCATCGGCAATAACAGTTGTTTGTCATTTATCTTTGTGGTGTCGGTGCGCACGCTGCGAGATCTTGAGTACGAGAGGGTTGGAAGTGATGAAGGTTGCGGCGTACGCATTACCGAAACCGCTGTTCCCATCGACGAGCGCGTCTGCTTGGGATGCGTCATCACTTCGAGAGCCGTCGATTTTTGTGCGTCGCCAGATTCTCGTTGAGGTGAATGCTCGCTCACCAGCTGCGTAATATGATTATTTCTTGTTGAATGAGTGGGCATTGCCTGAATGAGGCACCATGGCGTCCAAACAGTCAATGCACTTCGCCGTTGTAGCCTGGCAACTGCCAATGATTTCAAGGAAGAAGCACCGAAGGCACGCCGTCGATGGCAATCAATGCAATGGTATTGAAGAGACCGGGTTTACAAAAACGAATTCCGCGAGGTAGAACAAGGTTCATGAAATTGAGAATTGTCCCATACGTGCCTTGCAAAACATTGCGCAAGGTTATAAAAGTTCCAGGTAGCTATGGCTATGCCTTTTAAGTAGCTATGCACCAACTAGCCCAACATAGCGTGTAGCTGTATATGTATACGTAGGGGCGACTGTCGCTAAAAGATTTTTTATACACCACCACACCAGGTACGGCAGTCTATAGATATACTGGAGCGACTTAGGAAACACATGCCTGTCCCTCTGTTCCCTTGCAGACCCACCAAGGTGGTATAGTGGTCACGGCGCTTGGTTGCTTACCGGAAGGTCGTGGGTTCGATCCCGGCCGCGTCAGTCCCAATTCGTTGGAGGCGAAATCGTAGAGGTCTGCGTACTGTGCGATGCCAGTAGTTCCCGTTAACTAACACTAGATGGTCTAAGTTTTTGCAGCTTTCCACAATGGCGTGCCTCATAACCATATCGCGGCTTTGGCATGCAAAAGGCCAGATATTATTATCACGAAGAGAATCGAACGTAAACATTTACTGGTGCGTATTTCAGAGATAACTTACATGACCATTTGTCGTGTTATGCGTGACATTCATTGTAAACGCATGAACCAAGACAACGGGGCGTCGGCTAAGGTTCATTCCAACTAGCATGGATAATGTGTTGCAATTTTTCGCAGATCTTTTTCTATTCTGCTGAAGAGAAAGATCTTTTTCTCTTGTAAAGTGGTATATCGCAGGCTTTTTTTTTGAGACGGGAAAAGATGAAGGGGACACACACAAGCGCTTGTGTGTGTGTGTCCCCTTCATCTTGTCCCTTCTGACAAAAAACCTGCGCTATAACACTTCAGATGTCGTACCAACAAAACCAGAAGTCAGCCCTTGCAAAATTTTTTCTCTTCTACTTTTTCTATTCTACTGCAGCTAAACCATCGTTTAAAACGCAATATGCAATATGCAAATATGCAATCCCACCACTGCCTAAATGTCATTTCTATTGTTTATTTCTGAGTTGTAGTACTTAGTTCTAGTATTGTGTGTATTATGTACCACACGCATGTGATTATGCTGTGCAGGGAATGCTTGTATGGTGCTGGAGGCCTAGTCAGGTGACGTTTCTTGTAACGTCACCTATTGCCACAAGCACCATGACAATCTTGTATTGTTGCACAAAAAAAATAAATAAATAAAAACGGTCATGCCTATTCTGGGAGGGCAATGCACAGATAAAGTCAATATGTCAATATCACTAGCCCTGTTTGCATGCTTGCGTCTCTTTATCTCTTACGCATGGTGAAATACTTATTGCGTGACTCTCATGCAATCGCGCACTCAAAACGCGGAAGAGGGACGAATGAAAAAGCGTGCAGTCTGGCTCTAATCACTAGACAAGTGTTCCGTGGAAGGGTTCAGGAGATGCCAGGTGTTATCGGTTGTTTGTGTCTACCTTTCTGTCAGCCAACACAGCTCTGGTCTTCTTTCGCCTTACGCCGCAATCGCCATGAATTGTTATCAGGCAACATGACGTGTGTGCGAACGCACACACACACACACACACACACACACACACACACACACACACACACACACACACACACACACACACACACACACACACACACACACACACACACACACACACACACACACACACACACACACACACACACACACGTGCGCACACACGCACGCACACACGCACACACACACACACACACACACACACACACACACACACACACACACACACACACACACACACACACACACACACACACACACACACACACACACACACACACACACACACACACACACACACACACACACACACACAGAGAGAGAGAGGGGGGGGGACAATGCTTATAAACGCATGTTTAGTAAATTGCACCAACTTGTTCAAAGTGCTCACTAAGTTCCATAATGCCAAACGAACTAGGATGCATGAGCCTTTAAAGTCGGCCGCGGTGGTCGCATTTCGATGAAGGCGAAATGGTAGAGGCCCGTGTGCTGTGTGATGTCAGAGCACGTTAAGGAACACAAGATGGTCAGAATTTCCGTAGCACTATCCAGGGCTACCATCCTTGCAAGCACAAGCTCTACATATCAGCTTACGGCTTCTGGTGTTGGCAATACCCATGCTTCTGTTGGCATCGTTACACAACTGTAAACAACTGGTTATATGAAACATATGCGACTGTTCAACATGTCTGTGCGTGCAACATTTGTACATATTATTAGCGTCATTTCATAACGTTTCGCTCAATAAAAAAGTTACAACCCAGTCACCTTACCTCTGGATGCTTCGCATAACATCGATTCCCATGGTACTTGGGATCTGCCTAATTTTTATTATTATTATTATTATTATTATTATTATTATTATTATTATTATTATTATTATTATTATTATGCATGAGCCTTTGCACACGTCTCTATTCATACCGCGCCTGCTTAGAAATTCATTGGCTTGTTTCGCCGCGATATAAAAAGGTCAAGGTGCTTTTTTCGGGATCAAAAATATTGGTTTCGACATTTTTCCTTCATAGGCATGTTGACCGCGTAACTTAAGAAGTGAAAGTAGCATTAAAAAAAAAGGCCCCACTGAAATATTGATACAGACAAGCGCTCGCTATGAACTGCTTAACAGTGGCACGAGAAACGAGTGACACCCCAAGCCCTTCCCGTCGAGAACTAACCTACAGTTTTCTGGAAATTCAGAAAAAGTGCTCGTAAAAAATAAAACTGGCATGAAAACGATGGCTGTGGTTCAAACTGAGAGTCACATTGAATACATAAGACGTAGGAGCATAAGTTTGCTTGAGATAATGACCACTTAACTCTCAGGGTAACTAAAGAAAGTCAATTGAGTGAGTTCACACAAAGAGCAGGCGGTTTTGTTGTGAGCAGCTGGGATCGCTGTGACATCTGGCGGCGCAGATCGCAATCACGCGCCTCTTTCCACGTGGCCTTTGAGATCGGCGTCAACTGCTCCACGAAAGACAAAGTTAAGTCAAGAAATACAATTACACACACGAACGTGGATATGCGAGTGCGGTTACCACTCACCTAGGTCTAGGGATCAGGGTAGCCTACAATTTGTCATGTCCGCCGCGTTGGCACCGATGTTACGGTGTCCAGCTGCTAACCCGAAAGCCGCGGGTAGCGTCCCAGCTTAGGCTGTCGCATATCGATGGAGGCGAAATGCAAGACGTCGGTGTGCTGTACCGCGTTAGCGGATGTGAAAAACTTCTGCAGGTGGGCGCAATTTTCAGATCCGTCCACTTCGGCGTGCCTCATAATCACATCGCGGTTTTGGCACATAAGGAAACAGGAATATTAGCTATTTATTCATGCACCCAACCACCGACCGTACGATTGCGCACCTTAGCAAATACACAACACGCAGGCGACTCCAACAAAGCCAAGGCTCACACAAGTTGCAGAGCAGTAGCGTAGCCAGAAATTTTTTTGGGGGGGAGGAGGGGGGAAGGGGCGGGGGGGTTAAATATACTTTATATATGTTCGCGCTTGCGTTTTTAGGTGCGCGCGTATTTATGCGCATTCAAAATCGAAACTATCGGGGTGGGGGAGTTGAGCACCATCAAACCCAGCCTCCCCACCCCTTCCTTCGCCAGTTTCGCAGAGCTGCTAGTGAAAAACCGTAGAGATTCACGCTTATCGAAGCCTCGCTGAGTCAAAAAAGAAGCAGTGCTTTTTGTATAAGGAATGCCTTCAATTCCAAGTGAACGTGCAACTCTGGCTTTTACCTAGCACTTTTGGTTTCTCCAGAACGTTCATTGCATTTTTACACTTCAATAGGCAGTTTTAAAATAGCGTACGAAAAGCTTTGCCTTAGCGTATCGTGCCACTGCGCATGCGTCGTACGCTACCCTCTTGCGGGCGCCCGTTAGGTGACGGAAATAGCGGCCGACCGCAACGAACGCTAACTTAGCGTACACTAGCGAGTTTTAGTATAGCGGGAAACAGCAAACGCAAGGATTTAGCGTTAGCGTTAGCGCTGCGTGCGCCACATCGAGCATGCGCAGAACGTAAACGTAGCCCGAGCTACGTACGTACGCTATTTCTGGAATATAGCGTTCAACGCTAACGCACGCAAGAGATTACGTACGTAAGGCAAGATGGCGGTGCCTGTGAAGCGAGAGCCGTCCACTTCGAATCTTTCTAGTCGTCGGCCTGCATTATTAAGCTCATTCATCCCCAAGTAATGCTCGTATTTGATTTAGATTTGAGTAATGAGGCTTCGCCAGCCGTTTACTGCCGATAAAATAGCTCTGTTTTCGAGATACGTTCGATTAGCGGTGTAGTAGGCCTAACAAAATTTGTTTACGAGGTTCGCTCATGTTTTTTGGTAGCCGCGCAGAGATGGCGACGCTGTATTCATTCACCTGTTTCCAAAAGATAAGGCAAAGAATGCCACATGTCAATCCGAGACAGGTTACAGGGTCTTGAAGAATACTCCATTGTGGTATATATCGAAAGAAAGTGATGTGTTTCGGGCCGCCAGACACAACAGTGACTTTGGATCCTGAAGCTCAAGTTAGTGGTGCACTTGTGGATTCTACAGTGCATTTAGGGTTTTTGTCTAGATGGCGCCGTATGCGCTTATGTTAGCGTTAGCGGGAATGCCTCCCGCTGTACTAAAAGACCACTGTTTGCCACGCAGCGCGCTCCGTATTAGCGTTAGTGTTGAGACTCACGCTAACTCTAACGTAAGCGTTTCCCGCTATACTAAAACTCTCTACTATTCTAAAACTCCCTAATGTACGGAAACACATACTATGTGTGATTATTCTCTTCTTTACTTTTTTCGGGTCATGCTCCATAAGACAGCAATTAATGCACCTTTGCGTAAGGCCGATGTTTATATACTTCCACACAGGGCAACGGGGCGGGGCACGTAGCTCCAGTGGAGCATTTTACAAGGGAAACTTCACATCTTTTTTTGGCAGCCTCATTTCCCTTGAGCTCTTTAGGGCAGGGTGCACTCTCGGTGCATGGCTACAACAAATTTCAAGCGATGATCGCAACATGATGTCAGTCGGCTCAAGAAAAAACGCTCGCGTCTGAAAACATGGTCTGAAAACTTTATCGTGAAACGCGTCACGTTCACCGCAAAGATGCAAATGCGAACGCATCTCGTACGATTACAGCGGAGTTAAGCCGGGTAGAACATATTGTGAGGCAGCACTGGCGATTATGCATTCATTATAACGCATCAGAAAACCTTCTCATAAGACTTTGAGAGTGTGAAATGATGTCGGTGATAGCTGAATTGGATGCGGTAGACAGTCCGCCACGGTGGATCAGTGGCTAAGGTGCTCGGCTGCTGACCCGAAGGTCGCGGGTTCGATCCCGGCCGCGGCGGTCGCATTTCGGTGGAGGCGAAATGGTAGAGGTCCGTGTACTGTGCGATGTCGCCAAATTTCTAGCGAAATAGAACAGAAGAGGTATTATGAACACAGTCTTTACTATTGATGAATAAATAAAACCATTTTGAATAAGTAGAACCACAAGTTTAAAAAAAGCCATGGCGCCAACTGGAAGTTTTCGTCGCCAACGGGGTCCAAAAGTAGCCAATTTGGCGCAAAGTAGCCACCAACGGCAACCCTGCACGCACGGATGATTTATCACGACGACATTTGAAACAAGTGCAAAAAAGAAAAAAAATACTGGCTACGGCGCTGCTACATCGGAATTGCTATCTGCGCAGTTCACGATGTTCTCCAATAGCGCACGCGTGCAGCTCGTAAAAGTGTTTTGCCACGCAGCGCGGTGCTTAGGACGCTGAAAGATAAGTGGCACGGCAATTTCGATAAACCTAATGTGTCCATCTGCAAAATCAATTAATTGTAGAAACGTGCAATCCCTTCTCCTTCTCCCCACTTGGTGGCTTGTACGCGTGACGCATGCATCCGTCCTTGCTTTCGACTCGATCGTGTTGTTGGCGTGCGTGATGGGCGGAGGCTAGAGAGATAATTCGGGCACGACGGAAGGACGTTTTGACGAGCGAACCGTCGCGTCCGTATAGGAGGAGTTCCCTTTCTGCCATATCCAGAGCTCCATTACGATACGACACTTTAGTTCCTCATCTCTGACCAATCGCGACCGCTGCAACATTGGCAAGCTTTGTGCCAGGCGGTTGCAACGACTGTTTGTGCACATGCAACGAACGAGTGGCGGGAGCTTCTTGTGCCTATATTTGCACTAAAGTATCTTTGTTTAGCTTCGGGAACGGCGTGTGGTGACCCAGCTCGCAAGCCGTATTGCGCATCAACGAGATAATGGTCACACTGGTAGCTGAGGGCGTGACGGAGCGCCGCGCTTTGAAGGAATAATGTTAGATAAATAGTTCCTATATGTGGACAAGGACGCGTCGAACTTCTGTCAGATTTTTCTCGAAGATGTTTATCCTTAAAACTAGGGCAACTGAGAGAAATGGAGCGTACACCCTCAACTGTCTCGAACTGTTGGTAAATGAGTAGGCACACTCACGACCAGGGTTGGCGTTGATGGCTACTTCGCACCAAGCTGGCTGCTTCACGACCCTGTCCGTCGATGTGAATTTCATTCTCCATGGCTGCTTCCTGGCTACTTTTCAACTTTTAATAGTTTGACACAATTACGAGGTATTTTTCTGATTACTAGGAATTTTTATGATTAGATTGAACAGCTAGCAGGCCTAAAGAATAACCATCGTTTCGAAGCTTTTCTGTTGTGTTGGGTGATGCGCGCGCATGTCTTCCCCTCGCCTGAGGGCTGCTGTTGCGCATCGATTCACCCAATGCAAGAACGGAGTGGCGAACTTCATTAAGGTGGTTATACGGGCTTGTTGGGGCTTACGCATAATTTTTTTTTAAATAGCGCATAAAAGTCACTCAGGAATGACCCACACACACAGCGCCCATCTGTGTGGTTCTTCTCTGTGTCCCGTTTATGCACTGCTAAAAAAAAAAAAAAGAAAAAAACTACGAGTGACAAATTTGCTCACATGTAGGCTAACGCGCGGCTAGACAACTGCTCACGCTGCCCGTCATTTACGCTAATTCCGTGCACTAGTTTTTAATACTGAAGCACAGCGCGTGTTCTCGCATGAACTTGAAAAAAAAAAAGATATATGCGCAATAGATTGAAGCTCGAGTGTTTATCTACAACGACGTCTCACTAAGGAAGAGGAAAAGCAAGGAAAGGCAGGAAGGTTAACCAGGCGCGTGTCCGGTTTGCTATCCTACACTGGGGGGAAGGGGAATGAGGGATTAATTGAAGCTTGACTAGTATCATGGTAACTGTATCAATTTTGGTTTACTGCTTCGAAGAAGAGCACCTTCAACGTATGCTGTTCCTACAGCGCTGATGGCCCAAAATTACTTCGGCGAGAACTATGTTCATTGTAGACAAACTGCATGCGGGCGCACTGAATTATAATAATTTATTAATTTATTTCCATTATACGTGTGGACTTGGAGACAAAGCGAGACTGAAAAACATTGTGCTATTTAAATGCGAAGCATTTCTTGGCGAACTTCGGCGACTTTGAGCGTATCTATCTATCTATCTATCTATCTAGCCGCCTACGACTTTGTGCTCTCCTGGCCGTATCGTTAATGGGATTTATACCAAATTTGGTATGACATAACATGACTGTATGACGAACATAAATGGCTGGTCATATCATGAAAATCATGAATAAATTTTCATGAAAAGTATGATTTACATGCCACGCTCATGCCGCGCTCGCGGCCGTTTCGTTAGCTTGATATACACCAAATTTGGGATTGAGTGACGTGACTGTATGACGAACATAAATGACAGGTGGTAATATGCAAATAATGACGTGCATGTCATGGACAACATGATTTACATGCCACGCTCATGGCGCGCTGACGGCCGTTTCGCTAGCTTGATATACACCAAATTTGGTATTGCGTGACGTGACTTTATGACGAACATAAATGCCAAGTGGTAATATGGAAATCATGACATGTCATGTGCAACATGACTTGCATGCCACGCTCATGACACTCTCGTGGCCGTTTCGCTAGCTTGATATACACCAAGTTTGGTATTGAGGTACGTGACTGTATGACTAGCATAAATGACAGGTGGTAATATGATAATCATGACCTGCATGTCATATACAACATGATTTACATGCCACGCACATGGCGCGCTCGCGGCCGTTTCGTTAGCTTGATATACACCAAATTTGGGATTGAGTGACGCGACTGTATGACGAACATAAATGACAGGTGGTAATGTGCAAATAATGACGTGCATGTCATGTACAACATGATTTACATGCCACGCTCATGGCGCGCTGACGGCCGTTTCGCTAGCTTGATATACACCAAATTAGGTATTGACTGACGTGACTGTATGACGAACATAATTGCCAAGTGGTAATACGGAAATCGTGACATATCATGTGCAACATGACTTGCATGGCACGCTCATGACACTCTCGTGACCGTTTCGCTAGCTTGATATGCAACAAACTTCGTATTTAGGGACGTGACTGTATGACGGGCATAAATGACGTTTTAATATGGAAACCATGACATGTCATGCGCAACATGACTTGCATGCCACACTCATGGTACTCCCGTGGTCGTTTCGCTAGCTTGATATACACCAAATATGGTATTCAGCGACGTGATTGTATGACAAGGATAAATGACAAGTGGTAATATGCAAATCATGACATGTCATGTGCAACATGACTTGCATGCCACGCTCATGACACTCTCGTGACCGTTTCGCTAGCTTGATATGCAACAAACTTCGTATTTAGGGACGTGACTGTATGACGGGCATAAATGACGTTTTAATATGGAAACCATGACATGTCATGCGCAACATGACTTGCATGCCACACTCATGGTACTCCCGTGGTCGTTTCGCTAGCTTGATATACACCAAATATGGTATTCAGCGACGTGATTGTATGACAAGGATAAATGACAAGTGGTAATATGCAAATCATGACATGTCATGTGCAACATGACTTGCATGCCACGCTCATGACACTCTTGTGGCCGTTTCGCCAGCTTGATATACACCAAATTTTAAGGTGAAAGCCTTTAATGTCTCATGCTCGCGTCCGCCCGTCCGTCCATCCGTCCCTCCAGCCGTGCCCTGGCACAGTGCCAGGTGGGCGCCGGGGCGCGCAAACGGACGCCGGTCGCGTTGGACTCTACAGCGCTCGCGCTTTGCTTGCGTAACGTCGCATTGCCCAGCGTCTCTAATCATGCAAGGAGGGAGACGCGCGCATCACGTTTCATTCTGACCGACCCCGTCTCAGTGGGCACAGGCGTTCGAGGAACACACTTTGGAATTGACAAATTGTCCGTCAATTTAAACGCTGGAACGCGGATGGCGTCTGCACGATGCGCAGAGCGCGAGAATACGAACGCATGCGAAATGGAGGCAGATTGGTCTCGCGTCTCGCTGTGATTTGAGGTAAAAAAATTAAGCGAACATAAGTGGCAGGTGGTAACATGTAAATCTTGGCATGCATGTCATCTACAATGCCACTTACATGCCACGCTCGTGGTGCGCTTGCGTCCAATTCTGCAAGATTGATATACACCAAAATTTGTATTTCGCGACGTGACTGTTTGACGAACACAAATAACAGGTCCTATCATGTAAATAATGACCTGCATATTATGTACAGCATGATTTGCTCCTTGCTGGCTGCTTCGCATCACATCGATTCCCACGGTGCGTGGGATCTGCCGGTTTAATTTGAGGTTTTGCTCGTTCAAAATTATATTATTTACTGGCCAATAAAAACATGTTAATAATATGGCTGTTGTTCTATTGGGTACCGTACAAGGTTAAAATTAAATGGCAAGGCTACTTTCAGCTTGAGCTCTGGCTCATTTTTGAAATCCACGAAAAGGTAGTCGCGCTCTCGAGAAAGAGAACACATGCCCTGCCTTATCGCACGTGCTCTGTGGGCCATGTTGTCCTACTCTATCTAGTGGCGCCTGCCGGTGAGCACACAGTGCGAGTCTGTTCTTGCGCTGCGTACCCTCTCTTACGAATGTGCCCACTTATATGACCTTGGTATATTCCGAGCATGTCAAGAGCTCTAGGCCATGAGCAAGTTCGACTTGAATTTATCAACTATTTTATAACGTCGGCGGAAACTGCGTAACGAGAGCACACATGGTTACATAGGGTCTCCCGATGATAAACAATTTGTGATTTCTTTTTTTGCCATAGCTAAACAGGTGATCTTCCGTGCTTTATGTGTCCCCGGTGTGCGACATCATAGCGTCGTTGTCTTTACAAATGCTGCGCGTCGCAGTGCTTCCACCATATCACGAACTTGCTCACTAGAGAGAGAGAGAGAAACGACTTTAATAACATAAGGCTTCTTGCTTACTGTGGGTGGAGCCTCTCGTCCAGAGCTACACTGACTATCGCAGCTCATCAGGGCCTGGTCTCGAGCTTAACTTATTTTCACTTGGCAAAGTATTCACCACGAGGCCGTGTAAACTGTAGCATCGCAGACTAATGTACCCACTTCGAAGTAAGTTGAAAGACGCTGGCGTTTTACGGTAGACAGCGGCTCGACCGCGTCGTTCATCTCGTTCCAGCATTTCAAACACGGGCGCTCTTTACATCTGGGGACTTTCTTGCAGTAAGAAAGTTTCAATAGGAAAATTTGCTTCTATTGTAGCCACAGATCGGTTTAATTCGGTATCACCTAAGCAAGAACTCCTATTTATTGTATTTTCACTCTGATAGTACGAAGAAACCGACGAGAACCCCAGTGAAAAGGGCTCCTCGTCGGCATTCAAAAACCCCGGCAAGCAAACGGCGAAGCGACGATTTTCATATCCATATTCGAGACCTTTAACTTTTCGTTTAGATGAGGCCTCATTTCTTCCAAGGCCTTATTCCTAAAAAAACTCGTTGTATTGCCTTCCCTTGATAAGGTTCAACAAATCAACGGCATTCGATGGGCGCAGACACCCAAAACTTGACTTTCCAGGAAAGTTCCAGCGCGGACGACCGAAGGTGGAAGTAACCCTGATAGTAATCGTAAATGATTCGTTTGTTATTTATTTCACAGTTGCGGGTAGGGGGGACAATAATGGCTGTTATTATTCGTCGCGCCAAGATGACGAAAGGAACCGCTATTGCCCAAACATAAGGCTGAAGAATATAGAGGAGACAACGGTCACTGGAAATTATTCACAGTCCAGATAGGTGTTCCAGGAAAGCTCAAAAGATGGTTTTTTTCTTCTTTTTTTTTTTGGGCAGCGAGTCACGCTCATACCAAGCTCGGACTATCAACTTACGAAGATACACAATTTTTTTAGTGCACCATATTTATTTTTATTGATTTATTATACATACTGTTGTCCAGAACGGTTTTTTAAATTTCATACACGCCAGAACATTTGAGAATGTCTTGAATATCTTTCTATGCGATCTTTATTGAAACGATTCTTCATGCATCTGTGAAACCTAGCCGACGATTATTACGCGTATTATTCAGGTAGAGGGAAGAACTTGAAATATCTTGAGCGTTCGCATGAGAAGGGAACTACTGACCACCGTCCAGCAGCCGAGGATACGACATTACGCCCCACCTATATGCCTCTGGCAAATACGAAAGATCGATACAGCGTGTAAGTGCGGCACTCCATTTGTTTGTTGATGAGCGAGATGGTCCACTACCCGCCTCCAACCGCATAGAAAAGTCGAGCCAGCACGAATTTTTCCTCAATACCGCACCCAGGAGACGTAACGACACGATGGCTGCTGCCTGATTGGCTAACGTGCACGCGAAAGCAGGCGCACGCCAGCAGCACCACCACACCATGAATTAAACGACGAAAAGACAAAACGCGTTGGGGCGTGGCCAACAATGAGAACTGAAAAGCGAGAACAAAGAAAAAGCGCCCCGTCATCATAATCAACGGTGCTGAAAAAAACGAAAAGAACCGATGAGATCTAAGATGAGAGACGCGCAGTCGCCCTTCCAGCCGTACATCATGAGTGGCGTGCAGATTTCTCCAACGTATCGTGCCGTAAACAATCTACCTGCGCGCACGGGACGTTCGATTTGTTTCTCGTTATGACGAGACTGCTTCTGGGCGGCTATCCTTGGATATGCCCCGGCACTCGTGCGCGCCCGAATACGTTCGCTGGCAATCTGTGGCTCTTAGATATTTGGAAGCAACCGAAACACCGCCCGCTTTGTGGTACTGGAAAATCCCCTGTTAGTTGATGTTTGTTTCGTGCAAGGGAACCTAGACGCTGTTTTCCATGGACGCCGAATTGAAAAAGCAACTGGGTTGTGCGTGCAGTGTTTCATGGATAAAATAATCACGCGGTTTCAGTGGCGACTTTACTTTGCTCTGCGAAGCCAGCTTGGCCTTTATTTTAAGCGATATGACGCCCTTTCCAGGCTTGTTTCGCTTTATTTCAAACTGTATGTCTATAAACATGAAAACCAAGCTAATTTGTTCCTTCTTGAATGGTTGATCATACGCTTCTCCATTTCAGTCACAGCCTAGTGGCGAACGAACAAAAGGACAAAACTTGGAGGACGCTTGAGCTTCGCTTTCAAGAGTAGAACGCGATAGCGTAGACGGGCCCCGTGCGCCTTCTCAATTGCTAGTCTTGCTTCGGTTCTCGGTGCATGCCTCAACCGTGCCGGAAGGAAACGAACGTCCCGTGCGTGTAACACTGGGCGTTTCAAGCTATCCTAGAACGCATACTGCAAGTACAGTTGTTAAGTTCCCACTACGCCACAATTTCTTCCTTTTGCAAATCAGCGAAGGGCCCACTGGACGTCCGTAAGACAACACGAGAACCTACGCAGCTTGTTGATGCTCTTTTAAGGCGAAAGCCTTTAATGTCTCATGCTCACTTCTATCCGTCCGTCCGGTCCGTCCGTCCGTACGTGCCCTGTCACGGTGCCAGGTGGCCGCCGGGGCGCGCCAACGGACGCCGATCGCGTCGGTCGCGCCTCGCGTCGGACTCTACAGCGCTCGCGCTTTGCTTCCGCAGCCTCGCTCTGCCCAACGTGTCCAATCATGCAAGAAGGGAGACGTGCGCATCGCGTTTTGTTCTGACCGACCACGTCTCAATGGGCACAGGCGTTCGCCGAACCACTTTGGAAATTACAAAGTGTCCTTCAATTTTTTGTAGGTGATGACGATCAAATATGTTTGAGTGATTTGTAATGAGGGGGGGGGGGGGGGCCTTTAAAATACCCACTCATTGCGCACTTCACATCTTTTGACGCGTGGCGTGATTCTACGCTTCTGCCACGCAATATTACATGCGTTAAGGTTACATCCTTCCATACCTGACATTCATATAGTGTTTTTTTTTCTCGAAGCAGTTTCAAGCAATAGCATCGCTCTGTGGTACAACGCCTGCTTGCCAGGAAGACGGCCAAGGTCCAGTTCTCACTTCGAAGTGTTTTATTATTTATTTTATACGCACCTGTCTCCATTTGTCGGTCACGGACAAGATGACTATTTTTTCGCTCCCAACCAACGACGCCGACACCGGAATTTCTGCGGAACGAGCTCTTTAACTGACAAGTGCGGCGAGTTGGGCGGGTTGGTAAAGATGCATAACTACGGACGTTCAGCGCAAATAAACAGGGAGGCACAAGAAAGAGACGCAGACAACACAAGCGCTAACTTCAAACCACGTTTATTTGGGAACACACATGAATATATACTAACTCTAATCGCAGCAAACTCACGCCTCACTCTCTTACAAATATAGTTCTACAAAAAACGTGATGTTTTATCAAGAACACGCCTACAATCATCAACTAAACAGGGAATCCCGCACGTGTTATCCAGCAATGACAACACGTACAGAAAAAGTCCAGTAAATTAAACATGCAAACGAAATTCTCTCACATCTCTATTTCACTTGGATCTCTCACATCTTTAACGCTGTCGCGTTAAAAAATGTGAGAGATCCAAGTAAAATAAAGAGGCAGATTTTTTTAAGCAACTCGCGTGCCATTCTAAAAGGTACTGTAGAGTGTCAAGGCCATTTTCGCCGAGAAACGAGCTTTGCTTTAGAACGTCTATGATAATAATATGACTATTTGCTGTAAACATTAGTTTGGCACGTAATAGAAATCATTATGCGCCGAACACTCAGTACAGCAGTGATAAGAAGTCGCGCTATCTTCCAGCTGGATGCGCAAGACGATTGGCAGGACATATACATGCAAAACCAAGCGACCTTTCCGAATCATCACCCGTTTCAGTGCTGTAAAGCACAGGAATGGTATAGGGGAGATGAAGAGTAACTATTTCTATTCCTAATATTT
Source organism: Rhipicephalus appendiculatus (assembly GCA_030522465.1). Taxonomy (NCBI): domain Eukaryota; kingdom Metazoa; phylum Arthropoda; class Arachnida; order Ixodida; family Ixodidae; genus Rhipicephalus; species Rhipicephalus appendiculatus. Next base: position 439,876 of record JALIZH010001336.1, read on the forward strand.
GATTATCTTTCACTACAAAAAATGGCGAGTAGATGAGGCAGGCGTGCGAAGAAAAAATCCACGCATCTCCACGAAGTGAATCATGACGAGTGGGCGAAGCTCTGGGTATCGTATGGGTTGAGTAACCATACGTTAACCCGAGCGTTGACCCCATATAATGTAAATTGATTGACATAAAGGGACAAAAAGAGTCGACGACAACGCTAGGTCCTAAGGTCCATAATGTCTACGTTGAAGTCGCCGACTAGTATAAAGGGTTTGTGCTGGTAGGTGTATTATATTGTTCCGTCGCAATTATGAGTGATGCTTCGTCTCTTGTAAACCTTTTTTTTATTCACATACACACATATGTTTCGACTATAGAAACGGTTTTCTATATACCTTGACAGAGGAATGTGAGAGTCGACGACAAAACTAGGTCCTAAGGTCCATAATGCATACGTTGAAGTCGCCAACAAGTATAAAGGGTTTTGTGCTTGTAGGTGTTTTATATTGTTCTGTCACAATTATGCGCTTGTGCTGGTAGCGCTTGTGCTGTCTAAGTATCTATCTTTTGTGTCCGTGTATTATGCGCTACCCAGCCGAAGTTATGTATCTTTACCAGCCTGCCCAACTTGCCGCACTTATCATAATTATGGTTGATATTAGTCTATTGCGAAACCTTTTTTTTGTCATATGCTTTGATTGACGGGCGCTTAAATGTCGAAGTTTTTACGGTGTTGTGGCCTGTTATTTTGTTCTGGTTAACAGCCTTTTTATTTTGTTCTTGTTAACCTATTGTTAACCACGATCTCCCCGTGACAACGGACACCGTGGACGTGGACGGACAAGCCTCGCCCCTCAGGTGCTTCGCCCCTAAATAATTATCGCAGCTTCGCACTAGTGGTGCCAAGCCTGAAGGAAGAGAGAAGCTGGGTGGCCTTCCGCTTTTCTTTTTCATTTTTATCTTTCCTTCTCTTTATCTGTGTGGCTTGTATCTCTTTTTTTATCTGTTTCTTTGTTTCTTTCTTGCCCTCTCTATCACCTTCTTTCTCTTTCTTACTCTTTCTATCTCTCTTTCACTTTCTTTCCTTTCATTTTTCTCTCTTTCTCTCCATATATCGCCTCCTTCTTTCTTACTATCTCTTTCTATCTCTTTCTGTCTCTTTCTCTCTACTTTTTCTTTCTGTGTTGCTCTCAGTTTTTCTCTCTCTTTTTCGTGTCTGTTTCTTTCTATCTCTTTCTCCCTCTTCTTATGCCTTTTTCTGTCTCTTTAGGTCTTTATTCCCTCTATGTCTCTGTATTTTTATCTTTTTTTCTATCGCTTTCTTTTTCTCTCTTTCTTTGTTTCTCTATATTTCTCTGTATTTTTCTCTTTCTCTCTTGCCCTCTGTTTTTTTTCTGTCTTTCTTTCGTATCTCCTCTTTTGCGTGTTTCACGTGCTCCACTTCGCCGAGCCGAGTTTTTGTTTAACGTTCGCACCGGCTGTACACATTAGAAGGGGCTTGCCCAATTACTGGGGCGCATGCCTCCCTGAAGAGTTTCGCACGACGGAGCACAAATTACCGATAGATTAAACTACTTGGCTGTTAAAAAAAAAGAAGTGAGGATGTGAGAGACAGGAGAGTTATATTAGATGCGAAGCAGCTCTCTGACTAGGCTGTGTAACGCTGTCCCTCCGTCCGTGCGTCCGAACGAACGCGCCGCAACGCGCTCCCCTCGCCGCAGGTGTTGGAGCGGTGCCAAGTAGGTCACGCCGCAGCTGGGCGTTGACGTCACGCTCCCCTCGCAGTGCGCGCTGACGTCACTCTCTCCCTCGCCTGCCGCGCGCCTAACGTACGCGTTGAAACATGTCTGTACATGTCACCTCTCTCTCGCTTCACCCTCTCCACCGCTCCCACGCGCAACGCTGCTGCTTCGCATCCCATCAGGGTTCCCTTTGGGAAGATGGTGTGAGGCAGGAGAATTATATTGTCGCTAGGTCGGCTACTATTTTGGAAATTACTCGAAACTGTTCCAAGCTTGTACTTCACCGTAACTCGTGAGTTTGCATGTATTTACATGCTAACCACCCTTTCATCTAATTACTGCCAACGGATTCCCTAACGTCGTAAAATTAAATGAAATGAAAGTTTCATCAATGCCTTGCTCGACCTGTGGTACGACCATTGGTCAGGTCGGCATTCCATGTCGGTCTCCTCCGAAAGTGTGCTGTCGTTAATATGGGCCAATGTGGTGGCGAGTGAATGCGGGGGTGCGCGGCAGCGAGATACCACTGGCGAAAGGCACGAAAGATTGTTCCTCAGCACCGCAGTGATCACAAGTAGCAGTATCTTCCATCTCCCAACGTGGGAGGACCAACAATACCGTAAATGCCGGTAGTGATTTCTCTTTGGAATGTGTCTATCAAATCTTGTACTTGTCTTAAAATATTAAAAAAAAACATCTTATAATTAATTACGTACGATAACTGTGCTGTGAACCATTGCTGTGCATCATACTTTTCGCCCGCATGCCTCTTGGCTTTTTGAAGGCCGTGCTTTTTCATGTTTACTTGATTTGAAATGAAATTGTTTCTTGATGTATTTAATATGTTCATGCTATTAATAAAAGCGTTAATTTGCTGTGTTAGATATGTTGTATTACTAACCGAGGGTTCCCACTACAGTTCTTTCACTTCGGACCGTCGTCTATATTTGTCATGTTGTAAAACTACTTGTTTTCCAACCAATAAATCTGAATCTGATTATAAACCTGAATTTGCCATGGAACACTACGGTCGGCAAAGCACTGCTGTCGTGTCAAGTCAAGAGGGTTCAGATGGAGCACGAAGTTCAATCGGCGTGTTTTCCAGATTATCTGCAAAAACCAAGGGCCCTTTTCTGCTGGATTTCATAAACGAAAAGGAAATGGGATGTCGCGAAAGAAATGTGCCGTAAGATATAGGAGAAATAAAAACAACCATAAATTTCTTGCCCCCCGAGTATAATTTCCATTATTGCCACATTGTTCGTGACATTGAGAAGTGGAAAGTGAACTTCCATCTGTGATAAGTCGGGACGGGAAATGCATCTGTCGTTTCCTGTGTTGCGAGTTTGTTCGCTTCTAGTTCCGTGTTGCGTTCCGCCTCTGCATGGCTGTGCAAGATAGGGCCAAGCGATGATCTCGTTCCGTAATTTCTGTGAACGTCCAGCCATCAATTTCTGTGAACGCCAGCCAAATTTGAAGACACAAGTGTAGGCTTCAAAAGTTGTCCGAGCCTTTTCGTACTACAATGAATGTGGATTATAACTGAGGAGGTTTAACGTGCCAAAACCACCATATGATTATGCGAGACGCGCCGCAGTGGAGGGCTCCGGAAATTTCGAGCCACCTGGGGTTCTTTAACGTGCACCTAATCTAAGTTCACGGGCCTCGAGCATTTTCGCCTCCATCGAAAATGCGACCGCCGCGGCCAGGGATTCGATCCCGCGGCCTTCGGGTCAGCAGTCGAGCACCAGAACCACTAGAATACCGTGGCGGGTAATGAATGTGATGCCAAGAACATGGGGGCGCACATGGTCCTAACTAACCAACAAAATTACAGCAACTGATTCATTTCCTAAACCCTGAAATTTGAAGAATCTGCTGCTAACTTTACACAAACCTTCTTGCAGTGCCTGAAACCTATAGGCCACGTTGATGTTCCACTAGGAAATGGAACTAACCGATCCATATTGTGGTATACAATCCTTTATGATCTGAATTCCCAATGCTTTATTTGTTATTAGTGCTATAACACCCGTTGCTTTGTGAAATACAATACACAGAATGGCCTATTCCGTACCACACACTTATGGGTCACATGTTTCAACCACTGTAATTCATGTGAAAATTATCAAGAGCGACACGAGGTATCGCTTAGCCTAGGAATATTGCCACTTCTCCGAGCTAGCTTTCGTTAACGTACGATGACGTATCACTATGGTGTAAAAGCGTGTTGTGCACGTCGGCCTGATTGGGTGAACCTGTTTGGAACAACGTGTAAGCTACTTTCGCGCATTTATATCCCGAATAAGTTTTCGCCGATAATTATTACCGAATAAGTTTGAGCTTGTATACTAAGATTCTGTAACTGCTCCAGCAAACTTTAGAATATTATCTCATGTCAAAGTCAAACGCGTACTGCAAAAAACTCGGGTATCATTTTATTTTAAACCAATAAATAGAGAGTTGCACAATATTCACAAAAGCTGCAGTTTCGGTGCAGCAGATCGATAGAAATTACGAGAGATGAGACAGAAGTTCGACTCCATTGCACAATCATGATTGGTTCCGTACAATACATAAGGCCTAAATGTTCATCACCGGTGAGCTGAAGTAGGAGCCCCCCAAAACACAGCAGGAGCTACTAGCAGCCTAAAGAGATGGTTGCATTTGTCTTGCTGCAATTTCACTGTCCGTTCTTTCAAAAAGCGGCTCCCTTAGCAATTCACGCACCCGTAAATGATCGAAACCGTGGCCGTTTTGCCATATGCTAATTATTTTGGACTAATTGAGATAGGTTACGTTGGCGCTTGAAGGCAGCGGCTTGCAAAATTTTACCTAAAAAAATTATGGTTGATACTGACCTGGTGCCCAGAAACCAGACCCACACCACAAGCATGATTTGTTGAGAGCATTATGCGTTAGTTGCCTAGGTTACTTACAGGCACGCGTGACGAATGTGTTTACTACTGAAAAAGAAGAGACTTTCGGTGCTCTCACAAAACCAAAACAGCAACTAGTTATGCGTCCATAAAGGCGAAAGATATTTCTGCCACACTTTCCTGAAATAAATGGTGAAGTTCCTACATGAATTTTACTTCCTAGTCACACCTTTCTGAATGTTCCGCACCTCGGAAAGATTTTTAGCGTAATTATCATAATTCAGTGCTAAGTATCAAGGCACTAGAGAGAATGAGTGAACGCAACATACATACTCAAAAAGACGCCTTTACCGTATTTGGTGTCACGAGATGTGGACATCAGGTTTCATCGGTATATTATGCGTGCGCGTGCTGGATTCCGTAATAATAAGAAAGTAACTATCGGTAAAAACAACCGCAAGTGATTGTCTCAATCGTCGATAACGCTTTTTGTGTAGCTCGCTGCACTTTTCTGTGCCACTCATGAGTCCTGAAACCTTGTAAGCATATCTGAAGACACACAGCAACGGCGTAACAACTCTCAAACATAGTGCCGAATGAGGTCACAACACTCTGTGTCCTCGTGTAGCCATTGCAATAAGCCGTTGAAACCCCGCGGCAATCCACGCTGTAGTCCTTCTGACTAGCTATTTGCAGCACTCTGGAGGCTATGGGGCTGCTTAGCCAATAGGAAGAGCGCAAATCCCTCACGTTCTATTGGCTCGCGCTGCGTCGTCTGGTCAGCGCCCCCCCTTAGCGCCTGCGCTCACGCGTTGGATGAGCAAAGTGATCCCACGGCAGCAACCAACGCCCATACCATGCGACAACAACGACTGCAGCGGAAAAGAAAAAGAGATAACAACATGGCGGCTCCCCTGGAAGCTGGCTTCTTGCACCTCGAATTTATCACGCCACCGTCTTGGCAAGTGTGGCCCATAAGTTTTCTACTTTCACTAATGTTCGCTTTATATTTTTGTCTTGACACTTCGACCGCATTGTGCTCGTGACTACTTTGCACTGTTTCCAAGATTCAGTCTCAGTTTCTCGGGGACAAGGCTAGGAGTCGTAGCTGAACAAACAGCTCCGCTCCGTAATAAGAATAAAATGTACGTACCTGATACTTTGTACTCATCGTGAGATGACACACAGCATGTGCCGATTCCACCTTTATTCATTGCTGTCCGACAGTGGGAAAGTAGTAAGCGCTAGTTCAAATCGAAGCGGGCGATTGCATCTGCAGTGGCGCTGCCATGTTGTTTCGACTGCACAATTTTTCGCTGTTGCCCATACAATAAATGAAGGCATATGAGGTAGATTTCAATCGTGATTAGGGTATCGCGTATTGCGGTTACGTAGCATTTGCCAAACAAACGCAGTTGTCTCCATTTATAATGCAATTAGAAAGAGAAATATGTTTTGGTGCGCAACGATGTGACTTGGCTTAGACCTCGTAGCTCCCACCACGCTGCAACCAGCTTGTGAGCCGAGCATATCTACAGCACCCTGACTGCAACTTCGTACTATCCGCCGTAGTAGTATAGCGGCTGCTGAATTCGAGGGCTCAGGTTCGACTCCCTGCCACAGATGCACCCTTTCGGTAAGGGAGACATGCAAAAGCATGTTATAGTAGGATTTGACTGCATGTCAATGAAAAGCATGTAGTCAAAATTAATCCGGAGTGCCCCGTTACGGCGTTTCAAATAATCATATTGTGGTTTTGGCATGTAAAAAAATCAGAATTTAGTTTTGGAACTTAAGCCCCTTCGTGCTTTCCACCAAGCAGCTACGCTTGGTGGGGAAATGTGTGCTACGGATGGGGCCATGTGGCTTCAACATATTTATTACTCTTGTGCCATTTTGGTGCATAATTCCTAGAAGTCACACACAAAAAGCAGATTATGGCGACGCAGTATCACACGCGCGTGTAATTTGAGACATTCATGTCATGTTGCCTTAAGTCATTTTGTTGTACGATTGACAGCTTCCTTTGCGCTTCTGGAGGTGAATGGGTTACCATAAAGATTAGGGGTCGATTTCACAAAACTTCTCTTTCGTAAGTCCGTTTTCCCATTGGTCAGCCAGCTTCGACAATCATATGTCCCACATCGTGTCGGGCTGAAATATGCTCTTACGAAAATTTTAGCGCATGACGTTTCTGTGAATACGTGGCCCAGCTTTTCACTATGCTGTGCATACTCTCTGCACGCAGTGCCGAAGTTATCCGTTAGCCATACCCGATGAAATTAGGGTTGTGCGAATAGTGAAATTCAGAACCGAATCGTAAAACGATCCGAATAGTGATCATGCCGAATCGAATACGAGTACGAATCGAATACTATTCGAAAAATTTTCCAATAGCAAAGCAACCATTTTCAAGACAGGCCAAGAAGTCGAGAACTTTTTTTATTTCAGACAAATATTCCCAAACTTTAACAAAGTAACATTACTGTTACATTTAACCGAAAAAAAGATACACTGCAACACTGGAGTTTGAAGCACTGGAGTTCGGCAACACTGGAGTTTACAGCAACAGGCCCTTCATCCGGGGATGAGTAAAGCTTCAATAGTCCCGTAAAAGTTTGAACTGTATGAATGTTGGTATTTCACTAATTAAAACAAGAACAATGATTCTTTGTTCTTCCAACGTGTCGTTCCTTTGGGGTGTTCCCGTCGCTGCTGATTATTCGAAAAGTATTCGAAAAATATTCGGCACTTCAAATATGCGCTATTCGACTTGGAGTACCGAATCAAATTGAACTCTAGTCGATTCGTTATTCGAAACTTTCGAATATTCGCACACCCATACCAGTGATAGACCTTTTTTACTAGGCGAAAGAGCAGCTAGCAACATGTTGCGTATTCGCGAGCACATATCCAGTGGTTCACGTTCCCTGCACGCGTGATGCCAGCCAGCACGTGAAGTCAGCGTCAAATGTTTGAGATCACGAGACACTAGAAAAAAGCTGAATGTTCCCGCTGCTTCGGTGGGCAGCCTTGAATGTATATTTCCGGACTGTTCCCAAACCTGCCAACAACACGTACGGCGCAGTTCGACCACATACAGTCACAATCATAAGTTTTCTGAGACCTAGTGGTCTCTGAAGTTTAGGCACCGATTCTGAGTCATGGTTTCTGTAAGCGCGAAAGACACGTAACACGACCGAAGAACACAGGACAAGCGCTTGTCCTGCGTTCTTCGATCGTGTTACGTGTCTTTCGCGCTTAGAGAAACTATGGATCAGTAATAACTAGCCCGATCTCAGTGCCTTCTAAGTCATGGCACAAATTTGTAGACAACTTGGACGACTGCTTATTGTACGATACCGTTTAAGCATCCAAAAAGGCCGGGGTGGCTAAAAGAAGTTAGCGCTTTATAAGATGACGCCCATAGGTGTGACCATAACATATTTTCCTTGGCAAGGCCAGCGGAACATTATTTCAAGTCTTTTGCCGACGGTTGCGGCACTTTCACCAATGACAGTCAACCGTATTTCGACGAATTGCTTACAAGTACGACAGAGCGAAAGGTCGTCCTCTGCCCTTGTCGCATGCGAATATTAAAGGTAAAAAAAAAAACAAAAAAAAAAAAAAAAACACGCTGATATTAAAACGACATCGGGACGTCCGCATTGCGGGAGCTTCTTTGAGTTCATTATCGTTGATAGCCTCACATGTGTTTTCCCCAAGTCGCTGCTCGACGGCGCTGCAAGTAAAGAATTTTCTAATGACACAAGCATCTAAGGGGCTAGCGAAAAAAAACAAAGAAAAAAAGACGATGTCTTACACGCCCAGTGGCAAGCAAGGCGATGAGACGGCCGAGCCAAACTGTGCGCATTCCTCGCTTTCTCCCTTGTGTCTCTTCTAAGAGAAAACGTATGTACGTACAATCACACACACACGCAGGCGCTTACACAGAAGCGCGCATATAGCTCTCAGCACGTGCTTGTCTAGCCTCGACGAGGATTTTTACGACTTGTCTCACACCTCGGTTTGCCGTGTCGCGCTTGTGCGAATGTGCCATTCCCTTTGCCGCTCCATCTTCTTCCGTGTGTGCCCACCAACGGACGTTATTAATTCTCGCAGGCGTCTTCTTCGCTTTGGTTAGCGCGCAGGGCGAGACAGCGAGGCGGTGACAGCGAAGGACACGCGGGAGACTGTCCGCGCCGACTGAAAATGAGCGCGCGAAGAGCACACGTGAGAGAAAGAGCACACACGAAGCACGTGGCTCAACAGCGTGCGTTGTGTTTGCTCGAGCGCTATGTGGAACTGCGGTCTGTGCCGCCAGCTTCGCTGGAAGCGCAGACCATTTCGCTATAAGGGCTGGGTTACCCCTCGTTGCGTAGTCGTCTTTGCGCGTACGAAATCGTGTATTTGCTCAGTACACGCGCCGCTCGTATTGAGAGAACTTGCGCTTCAATGGCCCCAGACTCGGAAAGCGAAACCTTAAACGGCCGCCGCCGGCCCGATCCGCTCGAAAAACGGAACTCTCGAGGAAGCGTTGGCTGGTCTTTTGCGAAGGAACATGACTTGTCTTTAGGACGAAACGGTATGACGGAATGCGTGTTTGCATGGGTGTGTGTCTGGGCACCTCTAAGATGGTGTCAGAATGACGTAAGAGTGTGGCGTAACTTCGATCTCTCAGAAACGCGGAGAAGATCTCCATGGCAATCGAAGAGAAACGTAAGCTGGGAAAGGTATGCGAGCAGGTCATGCTCTAAATGTGACGACATGGATGGCAGAACATGAAGTTTTATTCTACAAGCACTGACACGTTATATACAATTACAATTATACAAGCACTGACACGTTAGTACTGAGACCTATAGTCGGGAGACAGCCTAAGAAAAAATATAGGCTCCACACACGAGGCCTCATCGCCCTTATTTTTCATGCTTCCGCCGTGTTGCTACTTCACTCTGCGGAAACGACGGAACGTGATAAAGCGTTGCAAAACACTCCGAGCTGCTGCCGCTTCGGTGCACGTCAAACGCGGCACAATCACAAATTTCAACTGGATCGAATGACGACCGGCGAGGATGATGCTGTGTACGTGTGGATAAGAGTTGAATTTTTTATTGGTTCGTCCTAACCATTACGTCATAGCGAGGGGCAGCTCTAGTCGGACGCGCATAACATAAATGGATAGTGGTGCACTTTACTTTTTATTCTTAGCTTGTCAACGACTATAGATTAGTAGAAGTATTTGTTGGTGGGCTAGAACTGGTATAGCGCACTACGGGAAAGAAAAAAAAGAAGAAATGGCCGAGCAGACCGACGCCAGAAGACAGAGCGCTCTGTCCTCTTGTGTCGGTCTGCTCGGCCGTTTCTTCTTTTTTTTAGCACGAAAGTGTTTTATGCCGGGGTCCACCAAGATTTGAGTGACGTATTTCCGTCACGGAAATGACGTCGAAAAAATACACATGGTCAGAACACAAAGAAAAAAGTTCCGTCAATGGGAGTCGAACCTACGACCTCTACGTCCGCAACAAGAGATCCCGGGCACGCTATCCACTGCGACACGGTCACATACTTTGCAGGCTTTAAAAACAAGCCTTTTATATCTACCACTGTCCTCTCGCAGTGCTCTTGCTAAGAGAAGTAATGCATTATGACCGTGAAATGCACGATGAGTTTCTTCAAAGCGTTGTTTCTCCGCGTCCGTCCCATTCGGCGTGTTTCGAATAGTAAACGTGCAATTTTGCTCACGCATTAACACACTGCCAGGTGGCGACCTTACCCCTAGCATCCACACTCGTAGCATCCGTCCATACCAAAAATAGCTGTGCGACGCGCGAGTGCGTCGCGTGGCCGTAACTCCGCGTCCCTAGCCATGTTCCTAGCTCGCCCCGCGAAAAATCGCAGCCGGCCAACGGGGAAGACACGACGCGCGTTGCGTTTCCCTCCGGTCGGGCAGCTTTGTTCAATAACTCTAACATGCCGCGAGTAGGCGACCTTAGCGCAAGTTCGGCGCTCAATCATTGACGCTCTTCTGGCTGTGACACCGCTTTCAATGACTCCGCTCTCACCGTACAGCTACCACAAGCATCTATGACCACAAGGGTTTCTTTAATCATTCATCTTAGACATTAGTCGTCTGGATACAGATGTACCATCAAGCGTCAACGTGGACGCATTCACGTTAAAGGGTGCTATAACTGTCAACACACTGTGCAAGCTCTCTTATATCAATGTCCAGTAAACATTCGACTACTTCTGTAAGGACACGTTTCACTTTCGTGTTATACCGATTCCTATGACGGAGGGATCAACCATGTTTTTTTTCTTCTTCTTCTTTCCCGTAATGCGCTACACCAGTTCTAGTACGACTAACCAACTCGCCCAGTCTTCAACACTTGATGAGCTAGTTTGTGAAGCATCTTGAAAGGAAAGGTGCAATGATAGGCACCACGAAAGTACAGCAAGACGAGCGCTCGCGTCGTTGTCTTACTTTCGTGGTGATTAAAATGTGTGCCTGTCCTTACAAAAAAACTAGAATAGTGTTAACGCGTGATAACTCACAAGGAAAACATATTAATGAGAACTAACAGACAATGATGCCAAGGAAAGTATAGGAAATGTTATGATGAGGCATGCGTAGTGGAGGGTTCCTGAAAATTTCGACCATCTGGTTTTTTTTAACGTGGACTGACAAATCGCACAATACATGGGCCGCTACCACTTCGTCTCCGTAAAAGTGTGACCGTGACGGCCGGGATCGAACTCACGACTTTCTACTCAACAGCAGCAGAGCGCAGTAACTACTCTACCACAGCGATGGTAGATGATGACACAGTAAGGTTTAGTAGAGCTCCTGGAGCTATTATCAGGCTGCGACGCCCGGCCCATGTGGAACTGTGTCCTCGAGATTTCTTGGATATACACGCACAGTTGAGGATGTTCACTCCAACTACACTCAGCTTAAACACTCTAGATTAAATGAGTCCAGCTGTCGAGAATGGTGTCTTTTGATACGCACATAATCATCTCCTTCACAGAGGTCCAAATAAGGCAGACGTACTGGGGTGGTCAAAAATTCCCAGTCCTCTATATCATGTTATCCTATGGCAGGGTGGCCGCGGAACTTTACACCAACCCTTTACGATGAAATACCGGAGGCTTCTAGCGGTCAAGCATGGTCAAAGAAGTTTCCCTGGAGCCAACGTCGTGACGAGACACTGTACAAACTTCGTCGCCCTGTCGAGTCCACTTGCAGAGCCAATGGTTGCAAAAAAGATTATCTCTCTCTCTCTCTTTGGCGACGCCTGCTTGTCCATCCCTCAATAAGGGTTTTGAGGGCGCCAGAAGCGATTCAGTGTTTGTCCATGAATACTTCCGCGTTACCGTTTTAGTCTCGGTCCCAATCTGTTGCGCTATGACTAAGCTGACGTTGGTCCTAGACTGTTCGGGTGTGACCTGCAAAGGAACGACGGTAAACAGCAAACACGGCTCAAACGTTCGCACGACGTCACAAGCGTGCGCGCGAGATCTGCTCGTGTGACGCACGGAGCCTTGAAACGCTCGCCGTCCGTCATTGCGGACGTTCCCAGAGGCCCGCCTTCCTCGTTGCCGCTTTGGAGTGAGGCACGTCAGGCAATGGGTGTAGCGCGCCAGCGTTTGGAACTGATGCCTCGACGGAGCTGGGCACATCTTTAGAGAGCGAGGATTCTTAAAGTGACGAAAAAATGGCGGCATACTGCTTGGCAAGCAAGCGTCCTTCCGCCCTCCGCAGACATTCGGAGACAGTGGCCTTTCAGCAGCTGTCCGCCCTGTTGTTGGCGAATTAAATAAAACCGGAGAGATTAGTGGTTGCTGGCTTTTGATCGAGCAGTGTGTGTGGACGCCCCACGACTACACCGGCAGCAATTCCGAGTGTCCATCGTGTTGTGTTCCTCTTGTGAGTCTTGTGTCTATGCATGCCTGGGTGTCAAAGTAGCAAAGCGAAGGCGTTTTGAATGCGAAATATGACAAAGCCGGATAACAATGAGGAAGAACAGAGCAGAAACATGAGGGGCGAAGCTTTACTACTCACAGAAAATACTGCAACAATGCGTGGTTGAACAGCCGTTGAGTGAAAGTAGTATTTACGCGAAACTTTCCGTGGGGTATAAGTGAGTGTTTTAGAATCAGTTCTTGGGTTCAGCATTATAAAAAATCATTTTCCGAGCTAGATTTAAAAAAAAAGAACATCTAGTGATGTAGAGCACGACATTCAAAGTACCACATAATAATATGATTACGATGAAATATGCAGTAGTGATGAATTAATACTGAACACTAATGAACAGATTATGAGAGGCATACAATATTGACACGCATAGTGGTTGCACCTGCTCATCTAGGCCATCCGCTCTTATACCAGTGTATGAAAATGCACTACTATACTCTTGTGCGCTACTGTGCACTACCACTGCTATACCTCCATACTTCGCACACTGCGACCGTTCCCCGCCGGTAAAATAACCGCAAGCACTGTCATGTGCGCTTTTCGAAAATAAGCACTACTGCGCGAAGTGAAGAAGGTCTAACTAATATCTGAGCAAACATATCTGTTTTATTTTCATTTAATAAAAAAAAACAAAAAACAAAGACACGAGACTGGTACACAAGAACAACTTCGTATTGTGAAACCCGTGTCCATTGTGTTTTCGGGCTTCTTGAAAACAAAAACGGTCGGAGGAGTCAGAAAACAAACTCGAAGAAGCATAGCGCCTCCTAATATGACGTCGAAAATAACTCTGAATTATAAATATCAACACGAGAGCAAGAAGGAAAGTTAGTTCCTGGACAGCAAAAGAAGGAAACAATAACGAATTTCTTTAGCCCGTCTATGAAATATTTGTGCTCTGCACGCAAGATTTTGAAATGAGGAGGTGCTACTTCTTACATTTTTCACACTTTCTTTTCCTTGTTTACGATGGGGTCGTCCACAAAATCCACAATCAGTCGGCTGCCAAAATCTCGATTTGGACATTCCTTAATGCGACAAACAAACAAACAAAAAAAAAAACGCTGACTGCCATCTCGCTCCGGTAGTTTTCCATTCTTGTTGTTTCTGCTTCCGTTTTCTTTTAGAACTGCTTTCCCACAGCAGTGCTCATCACTGAATCTTCTAATCTTCCAAGAACGTAGAGCGTGAGAACCCAGAAAACCTTACATGATGGTTACATTCTTGACTCTCAGAAATTGTAGTAGCTTCCGTAGGATCTTATTTGTATTCTGTATTCTGTAACAGGAGGTTATCTTTATTATTGTATTCCTGGGCTCATAGCAAGTGAAGTTTAGTATAAAATTGAAAAAAAAAACTTGTTTCTTTGATCGACGGGGTCTTCAGGCCTCATATAAGGCAAAATGTCGTACGACTGCGGAAGAAATGTCCCAAAGATGCCGACTTGGATATACCGAGTTTTTTTCTTGAAAAGGCGGCGACACTATACACTCGACAAATGCTCCGTGCTCTACTGCAACGCAAACCGTGCTCTACTGTAGAAGGCCGTGCTCTACTGCAACGCAAGGCCGTGCTCTACTGCAACGCAAACCTTCAGCAATTAACTGTAGTAGCACTGAGAGGCGGGCGAGTTGGAACTTATCCATCGTTGGGTAGCGCACAAATTGACACAAGACAAAGCGAAGAAGAGGACAGGACAGGCCTGTCCTGTCCTCTTCTTCGCTTTGTCTTGTGTCAATTTGTGCGCTACCCAACGATGGTTCAGCAATTACCTTCACTCGCGAACCTAATGCTAAGGCGATGCCGTTTGCACGCGAACTGACAGCGCTGGAGGCACATTTCGTCTTTTCTGCGAATCGATAAAATGTGTACTAACACATCAAAGACAACGGTAAATTCCAAAGCCTAACCGGTCCTCACGGTACCCTCAAGTACGCTTCCTATGTACACGGACGCTCATTTTTCTTTCTTTCTTTCTTTCTTTCTTTCTTTCTTTCTTTCTTTCTTTCTTTCTTTCTTTCTTTCTTTCTTTCTTTCTTTCTTTCTTTCTTTCTTTCTTTCTTTCTTTCTTTCTTTCTTTCTTTCTTTCTTTCTTTCTTTCTTTCTTTCTTTCTTTCTTTCTTTCTTTCTTTCTTCCGGCTCGTTCTTCACTTTCAAACCGACTCGATGGATACGCCCCGGCGCCCGAGAAAAAGAAGTATACACGCACTGGGCACGCATTTTTCCACGCTCGCAAATGCTGCTCGAGCGCAGTTCGCGGTCGGCGGCGTCTCGTGTCGTCGACTACGCTGTACGCACAGCTCGACTCATGTCGGCCGCCCAGCTCTGAGGGTCTTCGCGTTCCGCCGTGTATACCTGCGTGCGTGGGGCCCGCCGCTCTAGAAGTCCCCCCTCCCTCGTACTTCGAGATAGACGTGCGGCGTCCGTTCATTCACCTCTCCTCGACAGCTCAACGTAAATACGCTCTTCGTGTCTCTCTTTCAGTTCCACAATTCTTCTTCTTTTCTTAGTCTGGCTTTCGAATGTACGTCCTTCCTTCCGTTGTGTTCGCTTTCTTCTGAGCTCCGTGCGCGCGTCTCGTTTTGTTTTGTGCCTGCGTGCGGGCGGTGCGTCCATCTGTGTCCCGTTGCCGTCTACAGCACAGCGATCTCTCCCTCCCCCACTCCTTGCTGCAACGCGCATGCACGCGGTCGTGGTCGTCGACGTCAGTGTGTGCAGGTGCGTGATCCGAGAATCACGAATCTGGCGGCGAGTCCCGTAGCGTATGCAGCGAGCACGTTGCCGGGCTGCTGCCAGAGATATTCAGTCTGTGCGCGCGCACAAGGAGCACGGTGCCCGTCTCAAGATGCTGTCGAGGCGCCCTCTCCGCTTCGCTTTGTGCCCTTCTCTCTCTCAATCACACTGTGTCTGCTGCTTTCGACTCTTCTTGTTCATTCTATAGCAGGAATCGTTCTGCGTGCTGCGTTTCTGGTATCACTGCAAGCTGTTACTATTTGCTGTCTAGTCAGTTTATTCTATCGCTAACGTGTCTGTTCGTAGAGTCGTCATCCTTCTCCTCCTAACTGAAGGATTCAGAATCCTGAAGCTTTCTATTTCTGCGCAGTCGTCTTTCCCGGCCAGCATCACACGTGCTCAATCTGGGCCAAGGAACGTTCCGGACATGCCCGTCGCTGCCTCGCCAGCAGATGCCCTTTTGTTTTCCGGTAGAAAGCACCTTGCTACGAAATGCTAATATGCATGTTTCGTGGTGTGCAGCATAGAGATGGCGCTTGAAAATGCCATCCAATATGAATATTTCTGTAAAAGAAGGTCAAAGCGTAATATATTTAGGTAAAAATTATCTGCCTGGCAGGGCCCCTATTGTACGTATGTTGTGAGCAAACCATCCAGAGAAAACCTCAGAGCCTTTTTTTTTTTTAAATCGGAAAGCTACCAACATATGTGCACAGTCATTCTATAATAAAACGCATCAGAAACGGTGCGCGAAGAAGAACTTCATCACTCAATGAAAAGAACACGAGCTTTCGTTTACAAAACGCCGTTGAACTAACATGACGTGCGTATATGTGACCGTCGATGTGGACAATTCGAAGGAAAAAATCAACGAATAAGTGCACTTTTGTACGACACATAAAAGTTCTACCCTACCGTGGACATCGTGAGAAATGCATAAGATACGCAAGTTTCGCAATTTCAATCTGTCTTTCGGTATTGCAATATTTAAACTTTGGCTTTGTAAACATAGACAAATCATTAGGAACTGTTCACATGACAGTCTCAAAGATTATAAAGTCGTTGCATTCAATTATGGTTAGCTTCAGGGCCTCTAAAAACTGCTTTTAATTTTGTATCTCGTAAGTTTAGCTGAAGCGGTGGTGAAATATTGTAGGGTATGCCCCGTAATGAGATCACAGGACCAACATAAGTGTTCAGTGCCCATGTTATGCAGTCGTCGTGAAACTCAATAAAAACACTGTTCATATCAAAGCTCAAAGCCGATCGAGGGTGATTCCAACAATTTAGCAGCCCGAAAACTCAAGATGACTAAGGAGCTTCACACTAGCTGCCACCTGTGTATTTCTCCTAACATTGGCAAGCATTTGTAGCACGCGCACCGTCTCAAAACTTTGTTTTGGATATCTGCAAAGTTTGTTTCAAGTTTGCAAGTGAGTGTCCATGGGAATATTGAGAGCCTATAAAATGCATAGCTAATTAGCAAATCATGGTCAGTATTTCTTACAGTCAAGTGGTATATGGTTAGCGAAAACCAAAATTTGTCCATCCTAGGTATGCATAGCCTCCTTGCACTTACGTGCCAAGGAAATAGGGCAAGCCCGACGTCGTTGCCACTGGTTCACTACAAATGAAGAAGGCACATGGGCGGCAAACGCCAAATAACATTTCTGGACAGGCGTGCACAAATAACTGAGAAAGGCTTTTAATGAGCCGACGAGATCATCATAGTGACAAGCACCGGGTCTGCACGTTTCAGCCTTTCTGGTTAACCATCTGTACGGAGTGCTTGGATGGTGATTTTTCGGGAGACTGCATCATGAACAACAAAACAGCGTAGAGACAGGACGAAGGAAAGTGACACAGGGACCTGTCTCTACGCTCTTTTTCAAGTCTTAACTTATGTACCAACTAGCCCGCCTTTCACCACTTCTCCAATATGAACAACAAAGGCACGAATTCTCTCTCTATACATGTGATAGCTGAGAAATGCCGTGGCTACAAACTGCCGTTATTTACAGGCACATTTTCAGTTCAATTGATAAAACAATGTGTACGCTCTCCCACGTACCACGCTTTTACCGCCAATGTTGCTTCATTGGTCTGGAATTTTTTTATGTTCGCTTTTGCGCCACTCACAACGTTGACTCGCGGAAATAATAGCGCACTTGCACAAAAATGAATATGAGAAGTCCGGGCCGGCCAGATGCTCTACCAATTTCCTTTGTCTGCGGTATCTCGTTTAGTAAAACGATGCACGGAGCTAGTTGTTGAACATTCACGGCTGAATTGCGCTTAGCGTCGCACTGAGCCTAATTTAACCATGGGCACTGTCTCGTAGCAGGTATACGGAGACGTGCTTTTCGCGATGTGGTTGACGATCCGTGCCAGAAAGATTGACGACATGAAGGCGAAAGCCGTTCAATGCGGTAATATGACCGCGCAATACGTATCGCGCGAGCGCCGTTTTACTTTTTTTATTCGAGCGAACGCCGCAAAGTCGAAGTGAGCCAGGAGGTCACGCGGCTTGAGGTCACGTGATTTTTTTTTTTAGTACCACAAGATTTATTTTCACCTGCAGGCCCTTTTCATCAGCCGTCTGAGGCTTTCACCTTAGAAAAACAAACAAACAGCAACGTAGCTTCCTTCAGGCAGGCAACAAAAGAGCCATTTCGTATCCACAGGTGGACTTCACGTCAAGCTTCCGAGCCAAGCTGCAAAGCCATCTTCTGCATCAGGCAGCTACGTGGCTTACGTATACATCGTTCGGCATTTCGACGCTGAATTCGCGAAATTTGTTAGAGTCACGTAAAGGTAAAACATGGCCGCTAACCGTTTTGCTGCGCAGTATGGCGCCTACGCTGGCACATATCTCAGAGTCATAAGGACACGAAAACCGTGCTAAGCCATCGCTGCAGTGAAGTTATCGATTTCCCACTGCATATGATTGCTTCGTACAATGTCACAAAGCGTGGGCGTTTTTCTTCGCCTATCGGCATAGGCATGTACACAACAGAGGTGGGGGGTGAGGGGGAGGGGGGAGAAGGCACTGCGGAAGAACTTGGGCCTCCACAACAGAGAACCCTGCGCACACCTATGCCTATCGGACAGCAACCTTCCAGAAGGTGTCCGTATCTCACGATACCGTAGAGAGGCGTGACGTAGAGAAAGTGCGCGTGCTCTGACACAGGGGTGCCCTCACTGGGCCCTTTTTTTTCACTGCCACCGCGAAAAGCGCACGCAAGGAGGCGTCCGCTTTCGCTTTTCTAGGCCGCGTCGGCGCCTTGGAAGCAACTCAGTCGCGACCACGATTCCCGCATTGCCTGCACCAACAGCGTCCGCACGCGCGTAGCACGCGCGTGCAAACAAGCTTGCGCGCATGACTGCCAGCAGGAAAGGCTCCGCCGAGCTGCTGGGCTAACCCCGACAACGCGCCGCCCACGCCGCACTGCTCCCGTGCGCACGCTAATGCGAACACCTGACGAGGCCTCAGCCAGCGTCGCTTCCTCCACTTTCTTTTTTTTTTATTACTTTACAAAGTCCGTAGCTAGGCGCCAAACTGAGCTCACCTAGGAGGCCCAGGTCGTGCCTCGCTATGATGACAAGTGGTGTCTGCGCCTTAGCGTAAAGAAGAAGATACCCTTCAGGCTCGCCAAAAACTGCATTTTCCATTTTTTACTGCTCAGTGGTACTGCGGACCAGTGGCGTAGGCAGGGGGTGGCACACCGCCCCCCCCCCCTCCCCCCCCCCCCCCCCCGGAATTTTGTTTTTTCATGGCATATAGAGCACAAAATGACACTCGAACGCATCTGCCTGCGCGGCCCCCCACTTCGTATCAAAAAGGTACTCCCCCCCCCCCATTCCCCGAAAAACATTTCTGCCTACGCGCCCCTGCTGCGGACACGGGCTCCGGAGCATGAGGGCGACAAATAGCATAACCAAATGGGGTCAAGTTTGACAACAACAAATTATGCATAATAGAACCAGAATATTAGTACTTGACTGCCATGTGGATTCGAAGTTCCATTCGATTATCGTATACGAGGTAAAAAAAAAAAAAAAAAGACATGTGTTTCTCCTTGAAAAGCATGGAGTTAACCGATCACGTCTATGGTGACGTGTAGTGTTGATAACTGCGATGAGCATAGAGTTATAGTCTATCCGAAAATTGTTTTCATGCAGCACTTTAAAAAACGAACGTCTCTATTACTCCTCCCAAACTCGAGTGGCTCAATGTGGTTGACTTCCGCTAGTTGAGTGACCTGTTGGGGTACTTTATACTGCTAAGAGATCGCCAGTCTTGTGACCGCATACTCAATAATACGAGGCATAGAACAACGGGGCGATGAACCCATCTTTATACCTTATGGGTAACAGCGCGAAGGACCAGGACAGTGAAGGCACACAAACAACGACACGTAACAGCGCTACGTGTCGTTGTTTGTGTGCCTTCACTGTCATGTTCCTTCGCGCTGTTACCCATAAGATATGTTCAACCAACTAGCCGACAAGTTGGACCTTTCATGACATCTTTATACGCGTGTACCTGTGCGAATGTTTCTCCTTTTCCTCACCTTTAAGTCCCCTCTACCTCAATGCAGGGTAGCTAACCGGGCTCGGCGTGGTTAACCTCGCTGCCTTTCCATTATGCTTTTTTTTTTGTCTCTGGCTCTCATGACGTTGTCGGTATCAGTGTTATGTTAACTATCTGTCGTTCTTTAAAGTTACAGTTTAGTCTCCCTATCTCTTTGCCGCCACCGCTGCTCCTGAAGATACCGTCGGATTAGCCTACTATAGACTTCACAATGTGGTGATCTTGAATAGAAATAACATTGCCCACTCACTGTAGAAGGTATCTAGATGTAAGGGGAAGCCTGAAAAGTTCACCACCTTGCCTCTGCTACATTTCAACTACCACCCAAACACTTACTACTGCTAGTACAAATATAAGTGTTATAGCGCAGCGATAAGTATAACAATAATGTTTAGTTTAACAATCATACGTTCTAGTGGTAGTAACCGCTCTAATATCGGTTTAAACATTTACGAACAGCGTATATATATGCACCAAGAGCCTGATAAACTTGTGTGAGGGAAGTGAAACTACGCTCATTAACTAAAAACCAGATAAATAAGCAAGAAAAAGAAAACTGAGGAGAGGAAGAAAATTAAACAAAATCAATCGTTATATCTATTTTGATCCCTGTCATATTACAGTCGACAGGGCTGTCGTCTACAAACAGCTGATGACTCACCCACTCCTACTAATATCAGCGAAGCACTTTATCATGTTGAGAAAATTTGTAGCTGCGAGGGAATGGACTTAAGGACGTTCGGTAGAGCGTAGGCATTTTTGGGGGGGCTGCTATGTTTTATTTTTCTTGCCTCGTGAACACGGCAGACGCTTCGGTAATGTCACAAATTTAGTTTCTGGTGCACTTCCTTGATGGAACGCTACTCACTGTGCCACGGACAGCAACAACAACAACAACAGAAAAAAAAAGAGAGAGAGAGAGAGGGGGGGGGGGTTCCTTCCTATTTCAAAAAAAGAAATGAAGATAACACGCGAGATTACAGTCCGAGTTATCGCAAAGGGAATAATTTAGAAAAACGGACTCGACGTGGTTTACGCAGCGACGTTGAGAAACAAGAAAACATTCGTTAAAGATAACGCTACGAGTAAATTAATATATCGCGATGAAGCAGCAATCAGGAGGGTGCCCGATGAAAACGATAAACGCGTGCACGCGGCGTAGGCGAAGCGAAGTTCGCGTCCCGCGCCGTTGATTCGTCGTGGATGACGTGCCGGGGCTAGCGTGCGTGGGGCACGCATGAAGAAGGGGCCAGGCCTGATACACATCCCTGCAGCACGCACTGTGTGTGTGTGTGTGTTTGCAGAGAATCTGTGGCTGCATGCCCACACATCTCGTGTCCGTGACAAGGAGAGCGAGCAGCCGCGATGATGGAGGCGCAGCACTTTTCCTCGACGCCACTCATCTGTGCGTGTCTCTTCCTAGGTTGCTCGCCTCGAATCCTAGTCGCCCCAACGTGGCACGGCGTTGCCTGGCCTGTGACGGACGGCAGCAGCGGCCCGGCACATGGCAATCTCTCGCTCAAATTCAGAACCAAATTAAGGTTACTGCCTATGGACTATGAATACAGCCATAGCCCCTTGGCACACAGGAGTTCCATTGGGTGGGCGGCACATTTCAACGGCTGGACCTGAGCACCAAAGCTTTCTTGCGCTTGATGAAAGCGCAAAAAGGTCGAAATGTGCCGCCTACCCAATGGAACTCCTGTGTGCCTTGGCCACAAAGCTACTGAGCGAGCTTTTCAGGGGAGGCGCTAGGAAACGCACAGCACAGGAACGACAGAAAAGCTTCTGTAATTCCTTACGTCCATGGCGTGAGCCACGCGCCATAGGCGTGCGCAGCGTTCGCCTTTAGGGGGGGGGGGGGGGCAAGGTCTCATCGCAGTCCCCCCCCCCCCCCTTGTCAAGTCCAAAACACAACATGCTTGACGACGGACGAAAAATTGAAAATGAAGCGATGACTTGCTTCTCAACGTGCCCTGCCTTTGTTCTGTGGCTTTCCGGGTGTAAAAATGGGGGGGTATTGAACAGTTCTTGGAATTAAACATAAAGGGCCTTCGGCTTCCATTATCCTCAAGAACCTACGTGGCCATAACCCTGATGTTTTAAGAAATGACGGAATAAGTCCGACTGTGTACCGACATGGAGCAGTTTTTGCGCCCCCCTTTTTAGGTGACTAGGGGGGGGGGGGGGGCGGCCGCCCCCTCTGCCTCCCTCGTGCGCACGCCAACGCCACGCGCTCAAGAAGATTGTAAGCAAAGCGGGCGTCAGGCTCGTGTTTTCGGCGCCCCGTAAACTCGACCGACTGTGCTAAGCAAGTAAACACTGAAGAACCCAAGACGCGCACTTGTGCCAAGAACCACAGGACTCAATACGTCGAATGCGTTGACCGTGTGGTCTACGACATTTCTTTGTCGTGTGGCCGCTCTTACAAGGGACAAACCGGCCGCTGCTTGAACGACCGCCTTAAAGAGCATGCGTGCAATTTTCAGGTTTTCGACAAGCAGCACCCTGGCAGATCATTGTTCATCGTGTGGTTGCACCCCGCTCTTCAATGACTGTGAGCTGCTCTCAAGATATCGAAATCGCATCGAACATGAAATCAATGAAGCCTTCCATATCAAGGAAAAGGGGAGCACGTGCGTCAGCGAGCCTTCAATCGCCCTTCTTGAGAAATAATTTGTGTTTTCATCAAGCTGATTGGGATATCTTGACTAGTGGCTGACTCACTGTTATTTCATCACCCTTGACCACGTGACAGTTCGCGTTTTTGTTTTTTTTTTAGTTCTTTTTACGGTATATATTTTCCGACGCAATAAATTTGCGCCAGTTGTTCGTCAGCGCCCCGTCTTTTGTGTTCTCTACCCGTCCCCTTCCTACGCTGTTTTCACGCAGTATCATGTACCGACTGGCCCTTCAAGACATCCTTTTGCAGTTCGTTTTTCGTTGGGTGCAGGTGATCAGTTTCGGTTTCGGTTCTGTAGACTACGGCGGACGGAGGGACATTGTGAGGTCTTAAGGTGCTTCGCCCCCCAAAAACGATTGCGTCGTGAATCGCCGGAAGAAGTTCGTTGATTGTCAGTCGGGGGTGGTGTACCGCGTGCCCTTCTCATGTGGTGCCTCATTCATTGGACAGACGGGGCGCTGCCTGAATGTACGTCTCAGAGAGCACCAGAGCTCCTTAAAAGACACGCCGTACACACACTTGACGATGCATTGTAAAAGTTGTAATCGATGTTCGCCGCTTTTTGAGGCGACGCAGGTCTTGTTCGCTGACAAGCACCAGAGGGCAAGGGAAATGGTTGAGGCTGCCTCGATTAAAACAAGAGAATGACACGTGGGTTAGCCACCCATCGATACATCTACTAGATGGTTTTGGGACGTAAAACCCCACATATTATTATTATACATCTACTAGAAACGGAGCACGCTTACCTTCAGAAAAAGATGTGAGATAACTTACGTTCGTGGTTTCGTAGATAACCCTGTTTTCTGGTCTGCTTGATTCTGTTTCGTTTTTGTTTGTTTGGTTTTTTCATAGATGTTCACGTGATGTCATATTGTCATTGTTGTCATTGCCAACTACAAGATGCGGATTTTTTTTTCCCCAGTAAACATTAGTTTCCAGTTAGCGCCTGTCCTGTGTTGTTCTTTAGTGTGCCCTGTTCGCGCTACGCTCGCCCAGTACTCTACGTCACTTCGGTTGTTTCTACGTTGATTGTTAGCGCAGAGAGGTTCGAGTTAAACCACAGACTGTCGCAGACACTATACGGATGTCCAAACACCAGAGACAGAAACTTGTGCTGAAACCAAGCGTTCGCACCTCTCAAAGATCTACGGGCGCGTCTTCGTTAGCGTAGGCCTTCCGTCGCTTCGGGGTCTGCTCGCAGCCGCCGTGGCCTTTCCCGTTACCTAGTATTCTATCGTTGTACGCACTCGGGTTCTTCGGCTCGCCGCCGTCGCTTCGCAGCCATTTTTTTTTTTGGCCAACTCTTTTCCTTTTTCATTTTTAGTGGACCGGTGGTGAGTATTTGAATTTACCCAATTCCTGTGGCACATTTGTTGGGCTAACTGTTGCCTCCTTCATTTTTCTTGGACCGGTGGTGAGTGGTGGTATTTACCCAATTTCTGTGGTACATAACCGTTTACGATGATGATAGTTTTTTGCTTCGTCGAACAAGGAGCGATTTGCTGAACAGCTTCGCTGTTCAAGTCAATTGTTGGTTGCAATCCTGTCGTCTGTAATCACTTGTAATCAGTTATAATCCTGTCGTCTTCCTTTGTCCCAGTGTTTTCAGCGCCTCGCCCTCACTGAATATACCGAACCGACTAGGCCTCAAGCTCTGTACCCTTATAGCAAAACAGCCATTTGGGCTAGTTGGCATTGATTCATCTTAGATTCCAAACTGGGGCGCACTTCTTAGTGCGCTCCATTTTTGTAGTTAATCGGCACTTTGTAGTGCACCCTATTTTTCAATCTATTACGTACGCTTAGTTGCTGGTTACCGTAACGTATACCACGCGCTGCGAGTCGTCAGAAGCATTGCAAACACAGATCCCTATGGTGAGTCCGCATGATTGCATCTTACGATTCAGCTAGTCCGGGTGTATATATGCAACGTCGTGTGTAATGACGCGTGGAAGCGTGCTCGATTTACAGCCACCGGCGCTGGCTCAGTAGACGGCTACGGTGCTCCGACGCTGGACCCGAAATACGAGGGTTCGATTCTGGCCACGACGGTCGCATTTCGATGGAGGCGACTTGGTTGAGCCCCGTGTACTGGGCGACGTCGGTCCACGTTAAGGAATCCCAGGTGGTCGAAATTACCGAAGCCCTCCACCACCACACCAGTCACGACCCGAGTCACTTTAGGGCGTTAACCTCTGTCTGTCTGCCCTTGGCCTGTGTCCTGATTCTTCGGCTCTGTGAAGTTATTCGATCAAACCCCATAAGCCACCTATTTGGCTACTTGAGCCTAACGGCAAGATAAATTCATAAGGCGGGTCGATTTTATAAAAGAAATCGTAACTGCATGATTAAGACTCGAGTGAACCGTTGTTGGGATTTAGCGACTGGTATCGAGCTGCTTAGCGCGAGGGCGCGAGCGTAACTCCTGGCCTCCGCGAGTGCCTTTTCTGAAAAAGTGCAACTCCAATACCTGTAAGCCGATGTTATTAACTGCCAACTTTGGGTGCCGAGGAATCGCACTCATGCCTGTTATTGTATTTCAGCGCGGAACGGGGAAAGCTATCTACGGTGAACCGAGATCTTTAACACTCTCTTCAACAGCGGGAGGCTGCGGGTACACGCGCACGGGAATCTTGACGCAAATTTGCATCGCAAACACATTTTTTTTGTGTGTTAGTTTCCTCATAGAAGTGCGCGATATCTGTGGTAATGCTGTTCTGTGCGTGTCACCCATTATGCTCACGTTCGTGTAGGAATTGGAAGTAAAGTGGATTCTGATTCTGATTATACACTCATCTCCAATGATTTTACAGCACTTAAGTGCTCAGACAACGAATAAGTGCAGTTCGCTTTTACCTACTAACGAATCGGTTAAATGAGATCGCGTTACACCAGTCGATGCCTGCTGTTCCGATTGATCTATTACCATGCGTTATCAGGCTTTCATTGTTTCGCAGAGCAACACCGCCCCTGTTTGCCGTCCTTCACGCTGACGCCATTCCGGGCGCTCACTACGACGCATATTGAGCGCTCGCAAGTGGCGCGAGCGTGAAGGGTGGAAAACAGCGTCGGTGTTGCTTTGCAAAACAATGATAGTGTGATAACGTATCGTAATAGTCTAATGGGAACAACAGGCATCGATTGGTGTTGTCGCACCATTGTCGGCGCCTTATCCACGCGAAGATGTCGCGATTTAAAGGCCTGGCGCGACGCGTTGGCATTACCGCATGCCTATGTGCTCGAGTGTCCTTGATTTTGGTTTGCTACACGAACTTTGAAAGTACTTTCTCTTTTCAAAATAAGCGGGACAGCTTGCCCAAGGGCACGCTGCTTCCAAAGGATGTGTGCCCTAACTATACCCATTAAGTCGACACCAGTCAGCGAACATCAGAAAGGGCTGTAGCTGAACAAGTGATCCAAAGGGGAAATCCAATAACATAAAAATAATAACCCCAGGGGATTTAAGTACCAAAACCACGATATGATTATGAGGCACGCCATAGTGGAGGCCTCCGGAAATTTCGCCCATCTGGTGTTCTTTAAAGTGCACTGACATCGCACAGTTCACGGGCCTCTCGAATACCGCCTACAGCGAAATGTGACCGCCGCGTCCGGGATCGACCCCACGACTTTCTCGTCAACAGCAGAACAACGTAACCACCATAAGCGTGTGCACGGGGGGTCAGGGGGGGAGGCGCCCGCCCCTAGTCACCTAGGAGGGGGGGGGGGGTGCAAAGTCAGCCCCATACTTTGCCTTAGGGGGTGCACGCTGCGACTCTCTGGGGGGGGGGGGGGCGCAAAGTTAGCCCCATACATTGACTTAATAATGAGGGGAGGCACTGCGACGAACATTGCCCCCCCCCCCCCCCTCCCTGAAGGGGAGCCCTGCACACGCCTATGGTAACCACTGTACCACCGACGTGGACAAGGAGGAAGGCAAACGACGAGTCTGTTGCGGTGAAGTACATAGCTTTAGAAATTTATAAGCAGTCCTTTATTGCGCATACTAATGCGAAAAAAAAAACTCTAATAACTGTATCGTGCCTTCGTGATCTTAGTGGTACGAATGTACCATATAAGTATTACGGTAACGCGAATTAATAGCTGCAAACTACTGCCACGGTTCCTCAGAGATCAACACAGCCTACTGGGCTTGTTTTTTCCCTCATCGTTCAACGATGAATATGCGGCGTCATTCAAGATAACTCCAGAAAGAAAAAAAAAAAGGAAGAAAGAAAAGGAGCCAGACAGAGCATCACTGAAAACGTCGAACATGTTTGGCGCCGCGACGACCACGCCGACATAAACAGTCACTCATCCTAATTTTCCTCGACATATCCCTCCACACGTTCAGTCATGTTTGGTAACACCTAAAGTAAAACAGATCCAAATCGCTTCACACTTGACGCCTCGCTAAACGCGCACCGCTACTGTCGCAACATTTGCCTCGTGCCAACGGTGTGACCCTGCGGGACGGTCGCGAATCGCCTCGCAGATTGAAATGGACGACCGCGCACCACCTGTTGACGGTGCTCGACTAGAGCAGCTTCTTGGAAATATCCTCACGCACGCTTTACGGCTGCAAGGGCTGCGGCTACGCTGGGAGACACGCGAAGCAAGCGCTCCACGTGCCGCTAGCGTGAGCGAAGAGCCATCGTGCCGACTGATTATTTTACTCGTTTGGCGATTATGAGGGAACTGTGCGCGTGTCTTGCTGACCTAACTATCAGCGAAGCAGTAATTTTCTGCGCGCGCGCGCGACATGTGCGATTGCCTCTTCGTAATGGCGCTATCCGTCTCTACGTTTTCCTCTTATTTAATTAGCGTGGGTAAAGACGAATGTATTGGCTACTTAGGAGCGGCTGTCCAAAGGTACAGTTAAGACATTCAGACAAGAATTGACGCACACGCATCATACCGGCGCAGGAACGTTGCACAAAATATTAATGTTATTTATATGAAACGTGGCACGTGCAGCCGAATCAATAAAACAAATTCTTGACCATAATCAATAACACAAATTCTTGACCATTGCGCAGTAAAACATTACCATGTAAGTGTACACCGAGATGTAACGTGCAGTATGTGCGCAATCACCGACCGATTGAATACATTTATGGGTGGTTTTGTGACGCGGTCACTACTAAAGCTAAACTACCGAGCAATCCTTAACCGGTAAAAGGGCCCATACTTTCAGCTTTTTCAGACGCCGTATCCATTGCCAATAAAATCTTGCACATCCTCATGCATGCGGGTGACTGAAGTCCTTCCTTCATGAGTCTCGCGTCCTTTATTTCGGACCATAAGAGCAGGCTTGGACATGCCCTCTGCAGTGATGCTTTCTGTTCTCCACAACATTGCGTCAATGGCCTCTATAAGAAATGTGCGATCGCGAGAGCATTGTGATCAATACTGGTGAAATGGATTGTACCGATCGTGATGCCTAATCCCCTTGAGCATACTCTCAAGGGTTTTAGCGTCGTTTAAGCGACTTCGCCTCCCACAGAAACGAAAGGAGTCGTAAGCATTAAGTGTGCGTTCTGTGGGCAGTTCTAGTGGAAATGTATTGCGTGACTAAGAAAACATGCAGGCGGTCACTACGACGCTCTACGGTCAGATTGCAAACAATGTGGAGCCCGCTATCTTGATCCGAGCTAGTGAAAGCGTGTTCGCTCCGAATGGGCAGCCTAACACCAGAGCGCTCGGAGTGCAGCAGTAGAGAAGCACGTCAGAGGGCCCTCTTTCACAAACATACAAGGTGGGCAAGTGCTCAGAAGCACCGCGCATGCCTCCGCAGCTGACCACGCCAACAGCGAAAGTTGCAGGAGCGATGTGACTAGAACTCCGCCACATCTCTGTCAGGCTACGAAATCGAAGGCCACAGCACACTACAGAGCTCAGAGCTGTAGCACGGTGATTTAAAAAAAGCCAGCCGGATGTGTCCAGAGCGCTCGGTCTTCAGAGCACTCCGCGGCATTCGCAAAGAAACAGCCGAGTGTACCGCTTAACACAACATTTTGATGGTTCTTTTTGTTTAATTAAAAGTGCTTGTGTATGGCGCCGGCTAGTCACCTTCTCTTGCATAATTGTGTTCCCAAAGTAGTGGACAAGCACAAAACCATACCAGACGAACACTCGCGCATTTAGTCCCATTGCATCATTAGAAAAAAGTGCACTCAGTAGATATGTTCACAAAGTACAAATATGCACACAAAGGAAATGTCCACACATAACATAAATTCTCCTTAATATGTCACAGCCGGTAACTTGTAGATTGTCTCTTAAGTGTCGCACCCTGACTGCAACTGTAATGCATGCATACAATACAAAAATACAAATAACATGTAGCCAAGAATGCCGGATTGAAAATAAGAACGTGAACAATATTTTCATCGGATGTTGTATTGGTCTGATAAGATATTTGAGAATCTTCAAAAAATTGCACTAACGCCCGCGAAGCAGTGTCACGAAAATTTTATGTTGGTCATGCCCAAATTTTTGCTGTTCGATAGTGGCTGGGTTCTTGTCTCATTTTCCCGCATAATTCTTCGTGAGACGCCTTCACATGTCTTCGGTGTCGTAAATCTGTCGTGATGCGCGTTGAAGCGCGGTGCAGCGCTAACTCTTCTTGACGTATCGACTGCACAGGCTTGCTCAACTTCTCCAGTGCAAGGAAAAAGTAAATATGCAGAGACGAGTACCGTCGGAGGCTGCGCAATTCAACTCGTGGACGCACACGCCGCGCTTAAGGTTTCCTTCTTGGCGCCGAAGCCGACGATGGCAACGCGTGGCGCACATCGTGCGAACTAATTTGTCACAGGGTAACGTTACTGCGGTTGCCCAATCATTGGATAAATTACACCAACGTGTCCGCGCAGACAGGAAAAGTGATATTTTTTTACGCCACAGCGTGGTTCGAAATCTCGGAAGCGCTACTCTGAGATGCAAATCGTACAGGTCGGTGAAACTAGGAGGATATCGTCTGTTACCGGTCGCGCAATACGCCTCCTCTGCTCTGCTATATGTCTAGAGGGAAATAGGAAAAAAGAAAAAAAAAAGGTTTCCAGAAAGCTGTCAGCGATTTATCTTAGAAAGGCAAACACTGAGGTGCCAGGCACTGGCGTAAGACACAAGACTGTGCAGTATTTTGGCGCGTTTCGCAAGCAGAGCGAAGACGCGCACGTGTGCAGATAACACCGGGCGCTTGGAGTTGGAAGGAAGAAAAACGAAAGGCACAAGGCAGGGAGGTTAACCAGAAAGGCGTCCGGTTGACTACCCTGCACGGGGAAAAATGACAAAGGGAAACAGAAAGATGAGAAAGAGAGAGAGGAAGGAGAGCATTAGGCTTGAACTTAACATGCCATAAAATAATGGAGCCCACGACTAGAACACAAAGCGAATGCATGCGCTTTGTATATCTAGTATATGATTATCAAATCTTCAGAGCGTTTGGTCATTGTGTGTTAGTCTTCTAACGTCTTCGACTTGCAAATTATTCGTTCGTTTTAGTCTTTGTGTTCTGTTATCGTTACTATACTTCTGTTATAACTACAAGGAAAACTTCTCGATACATACTTTCCTGCGGCTTTGCTGTCCCCCCGGCTTCATATCCACGTGAAAGCTAATACAGACGCCGAAATGGGTTTACACTTTATGATTTTTAGCAAGGACTAGCCCAAGTATCGAAAGAGTCTTTAGCTGCATATCTCTACGGTGGAAGCAAGAAGACCAACACCCGCGATCAGAAGGGCACGCGTGCAACCATGTATCATGCTTTTGCGGAGTGTGCACTGGTTGTACGTTCAGATTTCTATACTGCTAGTTCCGGTCCCGAGGCTTGACACCATTCTCTGAAACCATGAAATAGAAAATAGAAACCTCGTCACGAAAAACGGAAACTACGAGCATAATCCATTCTCGCTCATGACCAATTTTACGCTCACTGGATTATTCTCCCGCTTCATCAAAACACGAGACCTTCGTCCTACTCCTCTCTGTAGCAATTAAGAACCAGAAATATTCCATCTGCTCAGCTTTCATTAGTAACCAACGGGCCTGCACGGGAGAAGCATCATTGCTTACCCAAAAACTTTCTCCAAGGACTGCTTTAAGAATTGAAGCAATGAGATTGAATCGGGTCATTGCGACTGGGCCATGGCCGGTGCACTAGTCCAGGCTTGGATGGCATCTCCTTAAAGAAGGGACCAAAATTAACGACCGATTTCGTTCACGCTGACATGCGCCCCAACATTGCTTAGTAGTCGAGGCCGCTGCACGCGAGCGACGACAGTTCAGACATGGAGTGTATGCCCGAAATTGAGAGCACGGTACGTTCTAACTTAGGTCGACGCTGGAGTCCTCTGTCATCTTCTTCATCGAAATGGGCGCTACGGTCGTGGCTTATGTTTTATTCGTCCCGAACGCGAAAAAAATAAGCTACTTCGGTCAGCAGAGACGAGCCGCTTGTTGCCGCAATCTTGGGCAACCTTGAACGCGCTATACTTCGATGCCTCCTCGTGCGCGGCAGAAGCGCACATCCAAAGGATCAAAACAACAAGAAACGTGGAAAGGCCAGACAGAGAAAGTATAAGCACGCGAGTGGATCGCAAAGCCGCGACCAGTCCGGCCTAGCTGCAGACCCGTCTGATATGCGCGGCTCGTCTGGTACCACTATAAAAATGCTTAGCTGGAGAGCGGCTCCTGGAATCATCAAGGTCGGTGATTCGATTTCAACCCGGGTGCTGAGTGGACGTGCATCGGCAAGAGAAGGGGCCTTTGCGAGGGAGATTAACACCGGCCGTGCATTCCGTATGGGTCTTGTATGGGGCCTAATTTTGCGTACCGAATACAGTGGTCTCGCTTGGGGGCTTCCGGATATGGTGTGGTTCGGAGGACGACCTTCTATTTGAAAGCGAAACCCTGCTTGTGGAATGTTTGTATGGGCTACCCGAATGCCTATCCCTCCGCCTTCAACATTTTGGGTGGTCATGCCGGCATTCAGGTTGTTTCACAACGTACCGCATACGTGACATGAACACGTAGTCAAAGCTTTCGGTTTATTCAAAGAGCCGGAATGCCCTACGAAGCCACGTGCGAGCGAAATAGAGCTACAACGAGGTGGGCAATGGCGTGGCAATAGTCGTGTTAGTTCGGCGGCGGCTGTGTGTAAGACTCCCCCACTTACCTGCGACCTCTCGGGCGAATGCAGCCATTTGGCACACATTATGTGTGGAAACTGCTATCTGGCTCATCTCAATTCTGTTAAAAGAACGCGAGCACGATGTTTGGATGTTGGAAACGCGAGCGCACATAGTGACCTTCCGCACTCTGATGAGAATGCACGGGGGATAAGAAATTTAATGGCAAGCTTGCTTAACCTACTTCCCTCGTTTTGCGGACGCATGGCTTATATTAGTGCTCCACATATGCTATTGAGTATGCGTTACAGGTTATGCTGTACGAATGCGCAACTGTGGACGGAACCCGAACTGAGATAAGCATTCAAACCTATCATTCATTCATGTAGAGGCACAGGTCGGCAAAACTTGTGGAGCTCACTCAGACTCACTCGTGAAATATATTTGGCCCTGAGGGCTCACTCGGACTTAGACTCACCAAAATTTTCCTGAGCTGGACTCACTCGGACTCGCACTCACGAAAGTTTTCTTCAACCGGAACTCACTCAGACTCACACTCACCAAAACATTACTCACCCGGACTCACTCAGACTCACACTCACGGCTAGATCTGAGTCTGAGTGAGTCCGAGTGAGTCGACTGATGAGTCCGTTAGCCTAAAATGAGCTTTTTCGACCACGGTGTCCATGCTCTTTAACACCAATAGCTCACGTAATCGGTGCTTTTCTTGGCGCCTTTCATACAGAACCTTCGAATACGTGTTATGAGTCCTCACAAATAAGTAAGGTCATTTTTCTTGAAGGAGACGAAAACGTAAAATATATTTAGCAAGAACTTCCCTAGAAGAGTTGGCGGAGTGGGGGGGGGGGGGGGGGGGGACGTCAAGGCAACGCCCTACGTAATTCGCACCTCTGATCAATGGCTATTGTAAAGGTGTATGAACGACACTGCTTTGGAATGCGTGTGAGTAGATTTGAGTATAAATATGAATCCAGGTAAGGCTGATAGTAATGCTGAAGATGAGTAGATAGGACCATAAGTCGTCAAAAAAAAAAGTGGAACTCACTCAGACTCACTCAAAAAATATATATTGCGCTTCGGACTCACTCGGACTCAGACTCACCAAAATTTTCCTGAGCCGGACTCACTCGGACTCACACTCACGAAAATTTTCTTCAACCGGACTCACTCGGACTCAAACTCACCAAAAATATTACCCACCCGGGCTCACTCAGACTCAGACTCACGGCTCGATCTGAGTCTGAGTGAGTCCGAGTGAGTCGACTCATGAGTGAGTTCGCCGACCTATGTGTAGAGGACCCACGTGCTAGAAGAATAAAAAGCGAGCACTTCAATGTGCCTATATCGTTCATGCGTTAGACGTCAAGCAAACCTTTCACTCTGGCGTTATTCATATAGTTTTACGTTGTATTTTTTTTTATTCGCATCACTGTAGCTTCTTACGAACAGTAATTGGTAGTCGGTGGCAGTCGATCCCGCTCCATGCAGTCCGCTTTTTACAGTTTCCTGTGCTGCCCTCTGCCGTTTTGGTAGGGTTTTGGTATGGGCCGAGACAATCCGGTATTGCCAGAACAAACCCTTTCGAGAGGAAGAGACGTTTAGCGATTTTTCCGCCAGGGGAAGGGCGCATGCGTCGTAGCATCGGGAAGGAAAGGCGGGCTCTGCGTGAGGTAAGTGCTCGCGAACCCCTTATTTTACTCTTCTGATATCGCGCTTCCTTAACCCCTGTTTAGGGGTGGTAGAAAACCGGAGGCTCGTTCAGTTGATCTCGCGAACTCTCTTATCTCTCATTTCACATTTTATCTCCCTTTTTTCATTAAGTTTTAAGCATAGGCATGCGCAGACGTCTGATTTACTTTAGGTGGGGGTGCAGTTTTACTGCACCCCCCTCACCTCCCCCCGCTTTTCGTTGGCCGAGGCCGAGAGAAAACAAGCTTCAAAATGGATGCAAACACGAAAATGAAGCGACGACGCGCTTCTCACACTGACCCGGCTTTCGTGAAGTAGTTTGGAAGCACACAGTTTTAGGAATGCACTGTCAGGGGTCCTGTGCCGCCATTATAGTCAGAAACCTGCGTTGCCCCAACCATGTACTTAAAACCATGATGTGGCAGGTCTGAACTGAGCGAAGATACGGGGCGAACTTGGTGCCCCCCCTTTGGATTTATTAGGGGAAGCGACCGCCACACTCCTGCCTTTTATAGCGAAAGCTGTATATGGCTAGGCGAAACGAAAAACCGTTCGCCACAAGTTTCGAATAACGGTCTCCATTGGCTGCGCCGTCAGTTACGTCGTTCTCTACGTCGAACCCAAGCGCGCGGGCTTGGGTGCGACGCGCGCTTGGATGAGGCGAGGAAGCGGCGTTGCGGGCTGAGAAGCATCAACATGGCAATGGCGGGAACGCGTTCGCCGGGGCCAACGCCTGTTTTCGGCGGGAGTTTCTATAGCGGCACTTTGGCTTCGGCTGCGACGTCTGCAACCGCCTGTGGCCGCACGTTTGAGCTTCGCTGGTTAACCATCTGTACGGAGTCCTTGGGCGGTGATCTTTTCTTTCTGAGCTTGATTTATGCCCTCTGGGGAGACCTAGAGCGATTCAAAAGGCAAACTTTTCTGAAAGCCTACTGTTCGCAGTTTTTTTTTTAAATTTTATATTAAGATAAAAGAAGTGCGGATCGGTGACACTTCTTCCATGCCATGGAGACTTACGGTTAGAAAGCTACGAGAGGTGCCCCGTTGACAACGTACAACAAACAGACATTGGGAAAGTCTTCCGGCTTTTTTTAGTTATTCATCAGCATACACCTCTTCTCCATACCTCTCCCTCGCATCAGCGACCCTCGATGATATGTTACCTGAAGAAATGAAATCCCCTCAATTATCTGTAACCATTGTGACTCTCGAATGTTTACCTGTAGACTGGAAAGTTAATCGCCATGTTTCTCTAATGCGTTAAGGAAATTTGACTAAATGATTACGAACTATGTTTCCTTGATTGCTCCGTTATCCAGTGATCATGCGTGCTGACAGCTTGGTGCTACTCCGCCGCCCCTACGTAACGAAAACCTGGTGGCGCTGTCGCCTGGCGTTTAGCTTCGTGTGGATAGGCATCCGCTACCTATCGCATGTGCCGCTGTCTTTTCGCTGGTGCGTGGGCTGGTTCATGTCGTGCAAGAAAAAAAACTATGTACCGGCAAGCTGGGTTGCCATTAATTGCACGGAAAGACACAAGGAAGGTAGAATAATTTTTTTTATCGGCTTCTTGTTCAAGAAGACCATCGCAAAAAATTAGTGACCGCAGCTTTAAAACGCAAGAATTCATCTCGAACTCAATTGTAATGTGCCACAAATGAGCGGTTGGCTCCGCCTGTTTTACTCTACAAAAATAATTAGCTTTGTCAAAAGACCTTTGCTGCTGCTGTGCCAGTTGTTTTTACGGTATCATAAAGCGCAGTGGCGGGTGCTGGGAGTAGCCTACGCGCCGTGACGTCGCTTCAAGTGCCTAATATATCGACGGTGTCTACAGTTGTTTAAGAACATGGAGTAGGTCTATACACGAAATTTTAAGATGAGTCGCATACCCTTTGACACGCGAGATTGCGAGGTTGTGGTTGGGCTTGCCTTGTCGTGCTGTTGTCATGACGCTACGAACAGCAGCTTGGAGGCATAGACACTTACAGTGTGAATGGCAGGATTTTCCACTTAATTTCTGATACGGGTGTCGTTGGATGTCTCCCAGCAAAACTATAAAACAATTTCAGAATGAGAAAAACATTAAAAAATGACAACACGTAAAAATTACCTTCATGTTTGTCATTCAAATATGTCGGAATATTATCAAAAACACGTCATTTCAGCGTCGGGTTAAATGAACCCTCTATCTCACAAACAGGCTCCATTTTACGACCACTTCATAGCCTGTTTGTGGCACCCCACAAGTGCTTACGACCACTTTCGTAGCCTGTTCGTGGCACCCCTTTCTGTCAGCAATGGACAATAATTGTCTTTCTTCTAATACCCCGCCAACCTGGGGACGTCATTCTCTGGCTTTTCACGAAATAAAGTGTATTCTCACTTCTTTTACACTTACCACACATTTACTTTCGTATGGGCTTTGAACAGATGATTTACTGGATAATAAAAGGCTCATGCAGGACTGTGTGCAAAAGCCACAATATGACGTGCTTGACTTATGGACGAACCGTCAGTCGCAAATCGTGAATGAAAACCGAAATAAAAAAGATACCTTCTGAGACAGGGCCTTGCGCAGCGCACGTTAACCGCCGCTACGATTCCCTTCCAGCCACGACACCAATGTCAGAATTACAGCAAATCGCAGATCTATGCGACTCGGACACGCGCAGCCGTGTTTGTGCCCTAAACGTCGCGACTGCGAATCCCGGACGCGACGCGACAGCGCGACCGTTGCCTCCTCTCCAGCTTAGTCGAGAAAAAAAGAGAAGAAGAAGAAGAAGAAGAAGAAGAAGAAGAAGAAGAAGAAGAAGAAGAAGAAGAAGAAGAAGAAGAAGAAGAAGAAGCAAGTTTCCCGCAGGCGAAGGTGTATATATGTAAGCGTAGAGCGAGGAATAAAAGTAAGCACAAAAAAGTGCCGCGATCAACACGTATACATAGTGCATGTAAGGGCGGCATTAGGTCGGCATAAACATTCGTTTCCGTGTTCGCATATCACCGTCGCAGCCCGAAACGGGACCAATGGCGAACTTTTATCGCGCCCTCCCAAGGGCGAGCCGAAGGCGTAGGAGAGGACTGCAGATCCTCCTCCCCCCCCCCACCCCCTCCCACCAGCGTACGGCGCCGTGAGTGCTTTGACCTCAAAGTCGGGTTAAATACGATACGCCGCCATAGTGTATCCCG
Source organism: Rhipicephalus appendiculatus (assembly GCA_030522465.1). Lineage (NCBI taxonomy): Eukaryota > Metazoa > Arthropoda > Arachnida > Ixodida > Ixodidae > Rhipicephalus > Rhipicephalus appendiculatus. The sequence continues at coordinate 476,510 of JALIZH010001336.1, forward strand.
ACGACCCACCTGACACGAGACGCGAGTGGGCCCACGACTGCGTGTGCGCGGAGACAGTTTTAAGCCCAAAGATAAAGGATCAGAGGGCACCGAAGAGATAGTAACGAAGTGCTGTGAACACGTCATAACAAATAGCGATCATTTATCGGTCTCCGCGCTGTCGTTTGCGCAGAATAAAATCCGGTTCAAGTGATAGCGCTGAATACCTTCGTAGAAGCCCTTGCACGTTGAGCACGGTTTTTTAAATATATTTCACCTTACGCTATAACTCGGATGCTGACCTTTCGCCCACTTTAGATGGCACACGAAATCGTCAACGTCTACAAATGTAGAAAGAATGTTACGATTTTTTGTGAAAATACGCAGCGCAGCCTTACGCTGGCAGTGTAGACAGAGAATAGCTCACTACAGTTCATATACGGATTATAGACTGAACCACCAAGTCACCCAACTGTCAGTGTTCTGGCAAGTTGCGGGTCTCTGTTATCCAACAGACCTAATTACCTGCGAAAATGAGAGAATGAACGACTTCATTTTGCGCAAAGAACTTCTCCGAGGCATTCTTATTTCAAAATGGCTCAAGCACCATCCGCTACCTGGGCCCTAGCGACCAGCCGCAGCTGGTTCCCAAAAGGAAAGAGCCTGGCGGCCAAGGCTTTCGACTAAGGCTCACCACGGCCACACTTGAGGCTTTCAGCTTAAAATGCAACCATTGTGAGGACTTGATCCTTTGCCATTTACATAATGTGCGCCGTGTGACATTCTGTCTCATTACCACTAGTGAGCGATACAAGTCACATCGCTTATTCAGCAAAACGTGTACCGCTAAAAAATCATTGCTGAGAAAAGATTTCAATCACTACTCGTGCCGGACGTATCATTAGCCAAGGTGGTCGACCAATGACAAAAATCACTTCTAAGAAAATAAGCTTCGCGAATTCGGCGACTGACCCCAATTTACCAAAGACATTCGTTCGTAAGCGATTTTTTTTCTGTCATTTTCTGGTCGCCTTTGCTAAGATATGTCTAGCACAAGTATTGGCTGAAAGTATTTCTCTTACGAGCAATCCTAGCGTAATATGTTTTCCTGAATACGAGCAACTGTCCAAGTGGACAGTTGCTTTAGAGGACCTAGAAGAGACATTCACGGTGGATAACGCTCACATACACCATCAATTTAATGTTGTCTTGACAAATACCCATGATTTTTTTTTCCGAGCGATATGGCTATCGAAATTTGGTGTGCACTTGAAGGCCTGACGCGTCATGCAAAGCTGTATGAACAAGACGCGTTACATCTGCAGCTATCCAGCGGTGCTACAGGAAATGTGCCTGGGTGAATAGAGTTCCGCATTAATTTAGAGGGCACTCCATTGCGTTTGAGCTGCATTGTCAGCTCGATTCTGACACGATTGGATTCTTGTCCGTTAGCAATAGGGCATTAGCACTACAAGACGATGGGTGGGCCCTTGCTAAGGTGCACCAAGTACTCCGTGCCCGCACCGTATATTCATAGATTGCACCAAACGCAACAGAGTCCACGGCAAGTGGCACTGTGACATCGAATCTTGCAGCTGCCGACTGTCCTGCATTGTATCTGTGTACAGCCTCAATTACTCCCCCACTGTGGGCTAAAAGAAGCAGACTCTTTCTACCTCTCACTCTCTGTGTAGTGCCATGTGTTTGTGCTCGCGTGTCTTTCTTGTATACCTGTATATTTGCTCTACAATATGAATCAGAAATACCATACCAATATTTCTGCATAGCAACTTTAGATTTTATCTCTCTCTCTCTCTGTCTTACATTTTTGGAGGGTGGGGCATGTTCACAATCAGGGTCGGCGATAGTGTTTCAAGCGAAGGTCTGTCATTTAGCCCCGCGCAAGAAAAACAAAACACTCTCAGCTTCCTGTTTTGTGCGCCTGCATAGAGAATCGTTCGACTCCACCTGATATGGGACCTTAGTCGCTATAAATTTCCACCTCAGTCTACCTCCAAACACCCCATCGGGAAAGAGAGATCTAAGAGTGATAGCCATAAGGGGAAGAGAGGGAGTTTTAACGAGGATGAACCCTGTTGTGCTTTGCCTCTATACCTTGTTGTGGGGAAGGGAAAAGGGGGATGGACAGATGAGGAAGCAGGGGAAAAGTTAGGAGCAGAGGGCAGGGACACTTCTGCAAAGAAGCGTTTATCGTCTTCTTAATCACAGGTGTCGGTAGCTTTCTGAAGCCAGCACCAGCAATATACGCCACGGCGCACTAGAGCGCCGTTTTGTTCGTTCATCGTAGCGCTCGGGCGCCCCGGGGCGCAGCGATGCGATTTGTAAAAGATGGCGTTTATCATTTTTTTTATGCAAATCGCAAACGTGTTTTTCTAGCTCTCCAAGCTAACTTATTTCAATAAATCTTTTTCTTTCCCCGCTTTCACGAATATATTTTGCAGGTTGACCACCACAGCAGGTTTGTACCTCTTATCGACTCCCAGCCAGGGCGCAGAATAGGCCACTGAGGTAAGTGGCCCACAGCGTAAAGTCACCACTTGCCACGCTCGCAGAGTTTATGAACTTGACGGCTGCAAAGCGTTCTTGTGCTTCGAGCGATGAGTGCGCGCTCCCTTGTAGCAGCAGCAACAGCAGTTGAGTGCGCCTCCGTGGCGGTCTGATGGTCGGCCGGCCGACCGTTGCTAACGACGTCGCCGCTCTGTGCCGGCACAGCCATGTTTCCGCGATCGGCGTACGCGCTGGCGGCGCACGCGTCGCTAATGCCTACTGCCGTGCGGCCGTTTATATCGCAGTTGCTGCTGTTGTTGTTGGTGCCCACTGCTAGGGGAAAATGGCGTAGCTCGTGGGAGGTAGAGTTAATTTGATCAGCGAACCTGCGCGGCGAAAACGAACGAACGAGTGAAGAGTCGGCAGTGGACCGAAGGCGCGTTCCGGGGTCGCCGTTGGAAAGGGAAATGATTCGCCAGATTTGGTGTTATTAAGTTCACCGTCAACCAATTCAAAATGTTCGTAAGTCTCCAGAGCCAGTGGTAGCCTTGTCACTGCCAATATTACGTCCGGCATCAAGGTTGACTGAAAATAACTTATTTCATTGAACAATTATATCGTTACTGGATACGTGTCCAGGTTCCATATTAACAAGGGATAGAGAGACAGGCAAAGAAAAGGCAGAGAGGTTCCATATTAACAAAATAAATATGAAACATATTATTCTAGAATTTAACGTGAGAAAAAATTAACCAAACCTGATGGTGGACATAATATTAGTGACAGTGGCCAGCCATTAGCGAAGAACACTTTCCAACCTAAACCATTGCGAATTTGACCCTAAGGTCCGTGTTCACGAGCTGTTACACTTGGGCCGCTAGTGTACGGCCACATTCCACTAAACCCTGATGCCTGAAAGAAGGAAACAGGAGACAGCGGAAAGGCAGGGAGGCTAACCAGTTCAGTATAAGCGGTATGCTACCCTGCAACGAGCAATGGGATAGTGGAGATTGAAAGTGAAAGGTGTGAAGAGAAAGGGGGGGGGGGGTGAAATACAATCCGGGACGCGCCATTCCTCGCGTACCTCGCGAAAGCTAACACGATTAGTTTACAGCCGCTTGCGCAAGTTTGTTGTACTTAAAACATTTCACCTGTGCCCTCGACGTCCAGAGCTGCAAAGAGGGCGGCATTCCAGAATGTTTTCTACCGACGTCGGTCTACGGTCGAGGCGAGTTAGAGCAATTGTTTTAGCAGCCAGGCAATTAGGAATTGCCAAGGCCAGTTAAAGTCTCTGCCCATTATAGACAGGACATCCGCGTAAGATGTGTTTCAGTGTCTCTTCGCTACCACAGCCATCACGATGGGCGTTGTAAATCCTTCCTATGCGAAAGAAAAATGACTTCGTGAATGCCACTCTTAGCAATAGGGAGCAAAGCGGGGTGGCTTTTGTTCGGCGGGCTTCAGCTGGCATTGAGTCCGGTTTCTCGAAGAAACCACAGCAACACCCTCACAGCGGCTCGCGCTAATGACCGTGTATAGGCCAGTACCCTAGGATGTTGTCTTCGGTGAGAGGGCGGTTGTCTAGCTGGCCTTGTGGGACTTCACAGACAACGTTGGTGTGTCGTATTTGAACGGTGCTGTAGTCATGACCTTGTAGTGTCGTCACAGACTTTTCTCCTCTTTCATTCTTTAGCACCTTCTTTTCTCTTCCCAAGTACAGGGTAGCGAAGCGGAGATTGACCTCGCTGTCTTTCCTTTGCCTTTTTTAGGGGCGAAGCTCCTTATGGCATCACCTGGGCGGTTCTCGGTTGTCGATGCATCCTGAGTAGCCAGTAGCGTCTCCCTTAGCATACAATAGATGGCGCTGTCCCATAGAGATGCATGCAAACTGCAGTTGGGTGACGATATACTAGATGGCGTCAGTGGTTTTTCGTATACGTTGATGATTAAAGATGATAGATGGCGCTGTTATAATAAGACAATGCGCTGTGACAGTACGTGATATGTATCGCCTAGAGGTGTGCACGGGCTCCGGGTAGCCCGAAAGCTCCCGAGCCGGCCCGGCCCGGCCCGCGGGCCGGGCTCGAGTAGGCTGACGTCTTCTCATCTCGGGCCCGGGCCGGGCTCGGGCTACTCATATCGGGCATCGGGTGGGCCGGGCCTGGTGCAAAGCCCGCATCAAGCCAAAAATATAGATATTGTGCCGGAATGGTTTTCCAGCACTTAGCGATGAGCACACAAGATCACCTTTGTGATTATTTATCCATGCAATCATCCTCCTCTTCTGTATCTCAGATACTAAACTTCTGGAAGAACAAGCAGACTAATTATTCAAAACTTGCTATGCTTGCGAAAAAGATATGTGCGATTCCGGCTACCAGTGCTAGCAGCGAGCGAAACGTCAGCTCGGCGGGATGTGTGATGCAGGATCGCCGCACTTCACTGAAGTCTGAGGCACTGCACAGCTTGTTATTTTCACACAACTTATAACCTGTGTATACACACTAACATGTGTCTTTTGCATATGTTTAACTTTGACATGTTCAATAAAATGCCACAGTATCGGAAAGTGATATCTTGTCTCCACAGCAAGCTTTTATAGTGTCGGGCCGGACCGGGCCCGGGTTTCTGTTTTTGTACGTCGGGCCGGGCCGGACGGGCTCGACGCCATATAGTGTCGGGCTCGGGCAGGCTTTCGACGCAGTCAGGCGGGCCCGGGCCGGGCTCGGGCTCGAAAATCAGGCCCGTGCACAGCTCTAGTATCGCCCTCTCCTCTCCTACGCTTCCCCCCTCTTTCTCCTCTCCTACGGTCCCCCCCCCCCCCCCTAGTGATTTCTGCACTCGAACACTGTGATTTCTGCACTCCAACGCTGGAACAGAATTTCAAAGGCTGCCCTTTCCTAAGCAATTTCTTGTGGTTGATCGTGGCTAATGATATTGATAACATCACGATTGGCGGGAATGGGTTTTTAATATCAGTTGCAGCGTCGCGGCTTTTTGTGTATATGGGCCTCTGTGCTTTGATCGACCCATTGATGCCACCGATAGACTTGTCGATTGACGTATTTAGTCGAGTAACATAGCTTAGAAAATTTTGAACCCCTGTACCGAGTATTAAAGACCACATTTTCTGCACGAGAAAAAAAGGAAATAATAAAACGGGCGTCAAATCCGATAAGGCCTCTCGTTCATACCTGCTTTTGATGAATGTCAACAATAGCGTGACAGATGATCAGCCAATAACACGCCAGTGTTATTAGCGGATCATCTGTTACGCTATTGGTTGGCATCTGTCACGCTGCTGGTTGGCATCTGCTCTTCCAGATAATTCATGCGTAACTATTTGTTGCTTGAGTGTCTGTCTGTGTAGAGATCCATAAACATGTGTAGTGAACACTAGCATACAAAAAGAAGATGCACAAAAACTGCCGTTACTCACGATCAGCCTGAACTGTTGTTACTGAGCGATAGACACGCATTCCGTTTGGTAATGCTATCTTAGCATATGCAGAGAGTATTAGATGGTAGCCAGAAAACTTTATTTTTTTTCTCAACCACCACGTTGGTCGGTTACTGCAGTAGTTAGGCGCATTGCCAACTGCGTCCCAAACGTTCTTGCTCAGCTTTCTTACTTCAACCTAATCAAAGCGAAATCATGAGAGCTTGCTCACGCTTGTACGAATGCACGTTGAGCACTGCAAGCCCATAAGCTTACCTACACTTCAAGGCGGCACCTGTAATGCTTTAATAAAATTCAATAGGGATAACCATATGCACATCCAGTTTCGCATACTGTGGCTGGGGGAAGTTGCTAAAGAAGAGAGATGATGCAACTTAACCCTTATTTGTTAACTCAAGTTCTACGGAATCTTCCGGCAAACGAAGATGTTCGCTCGAATTCGCTGACCCATGAGAAAATGGAAAAGCTAAAGTTGAGAACGGTGTAGTTCGCGGAGAACGCGGATGCTGCTTCAAACCACGGCGAGGAAAAAAGAACTCGTAACTTACGATGACGAGAAGTTGGTGTATAACGTTGAAACGCTCTCAATTCTGAGTAGTAACAGGCGTGGCCGCACTTGGAGGCGACGGCCGATGACCGGATCGCGCCTCCGCATTTTGCCTCCTTCCTTGTTATCGCGGAATCAACCGCAGTGCAACGCGAGAGACCGTTCGTTAGATTCGAGATCATCAGCGCGAATCGGCCCCACGGTTCTCGGAGCCGATGCAGAGTGCGATAGCGGAATTTTTTTTTTTTTTCAGAAACCACTTCGCGGAGGAAGAAGAAAGATGCTCGGTGCGTAACGCGCTGTGTTAGGCGCTTTCAATTTGTGCGCGTAAATTATTGACCTCGACGCGGTTACGAGGAAAATGAAGCGGACCCGAGCGAATAAATAAAAATTCCCGGTCAATAAAGTGCTACATCTTCTCACCCTTTCTTCAGCACCATTAGCGCGCTTATTAGGCTGGCTCATTTGCATATCGGCACGTGGTGTGCGGGTACATGGAAGAGCGCCAACACGTGCGCGTCGTACATTACGGGGGCGGGCGCCTGTCAGCGTGCGTAAAGCGGGTGTTAATTCGCGGCTACCGCGTTGTATCCGCAAATGGTTGTTTACGCCCTGCGTTTTGCTGAGCAGTTCCGAGACGCACGCGAAGAGGTCACAGAGCAGCCTTAATCAAATTTGATGTGTGGAAGGAAGGGTCGTGAACTGTGCGGTAGATCGTTATTCCTCGAAATGACGTCTTTTTCGCGCTTCTATTGCGCACTCGTGCCTCGTGACCACTTTATTGAGGGAGTACGGGTATTCCATCGCGTCTTTTGGTGTTTCAACATAAACGATGGGGATTTACGCGCTAAGGTGACGAGAGAGAGGGAAAGAGAGGAAAGAGTAAGGCAGAAAGAAGGGAGCGTAACCAGAAAAGTATTTGGTTGGGTAACCTACACTTGGGGATTGAGAAAGAGGAGTAGAAAGGTAAGAGAGAGGAAAAAAAGAGACGGGGCATTAGAAGTAAATGCGTGGTGAATTCGTTGACAGTTGTGAAACTGCGCTTTCAGAAGAATTCACAAAAAGGCATGATGAATAACTGTAGGTACTAGGTCCAATCACCCACCCAGTAGAGGAATGAGGTGCGGGGATAAAAAAAAAAGAGAAGGAGAAATGAAGCGTTGAGAAAGAGAGAGAAAGGGCGACGAGCAGCATCTACGTAACCGACTTCACTATGCAGCGGTAGCATGCGACGCTGTTGAAGTCGATACTGAAGGGCCGTAGACCTGAGACACCTCACTAGCACGAATAGTCTTCTTAGAGCGTTTACATTGGACTACCGGCTTGATAACCTTCCTTGATCCGACAGTGGACTGGACTATTGTCCAGGCAGTCCATCTTTGTGCACATATCATCTGCCCCTAGGCTCAAGAACGTCGGTAGAGATACGTAATATGTGCGAATGCCTCGTCGCAGCCAACTATGTTGTACGTCAACATGGACACTCCAATAACGAAACTATAGGAATTCAAGAATGCTAAACTGGGCCTCAACCATTATGGCTTGTTCGCGTCGCGGTAGCCCAAGGTAGTGGCGTAGCCAGGGGGTAGGCACACCGGGCCCGTGCCCCCCCCCCCCCCGAATTTTTTTTTCGCCATGGCATACAGAGCGAAAAATGGCCATTTCAAGGGGTGCCCCCTCCGAAATCAAGGTGGTGCCCCCCCCCCGAAAAACATTTCTGGCTACGCCCCTGGCCCAAGTGGGGTATATGTAGTTGCACGCCCAGTTTCAACGAATTTCTACAACAGATGGGAAAGACGTCGCCACATGCGTAATGTACGTTCACGGGACATTGAGAGTGGCGAAGTTACAGCACATGTTCGTTAAATGGAATAAAGAGTTGTTGACCGCTCACAGGAGAACATGGGGCGTCGTCGTCGACATACTTATACGTCAGCTGATATTGAAGTGTAAGTGGGATCATTTCCAAATTACGCCGTGTCCCTTGTCATGGCTGGGCTGTAGGCCCCCATCTTAAATCTCTTAATTGGTAGCGGGCTGAGTTGGCTAAGTTTACCGCGCTGGTCCTCCTCACTGTGTGCTGTGTCTATTTGTTGCGCTGAACGCCTAAAAATGGAAGACCAAATAGCCCGATGCCACACCTGGCTAAATTTTAGCCTACCAATTTGATCATCCGAAGTTTCACCAGCGAGTAACTTTGTTTCCTTTCACTATCGGCAATACTGCCACCACGGTCACCAGTCGAATATGCGGCCTCGTACTAACAATGCATAACGCCACAGACACTTTAACTTTTGGGATTCAAACGAGGAGGGCGCGCGGGTGCGAACGCGCTCCGTATTTGCTATTAATGGAAATAGAACAATTATTAATTTCAAGATAATGATATTTCCTGTTCAAATGGAATATAAATATTCCAAGTGTGCGTCTTTCAAGTACAGAGTCAAATACCGATAATTTCTCTTCATATCAGTAGAAAAATGTAGGAAGATAGAAAATAAAAAAAAAACGATTAATTTATGTCTTAAAAATGATATATCGATATCATAAACGAAGGAGAATAGAAAAATCACCTCTTCTTCCTTCCCTGGAGTTGGCAGCAATATACAAAGAAATATAGTGCGATGGTTGTTGTTATTTAAAACATACATAAATGTAGCCCAAGCCCATAAATTATTGTATTTGAGAATATACAGAGGGGGGAATAGAGAGGGAGATAGAGTTTAAATGAGTATGCCCAGTTCGCTACCCTACACATGAGGAGAGGAAAAATTGGGTGAAAGACAGAGAGAGGGAGAGAGGGAGGAAAACATCAGCGCCTTCAATTGTCTTCAAGAACTGCAAAAGTGTTCGTACGGTTCTCTGGGCTGAGGAGGTGTGAGGCCATGGAGGCTCCCAAGATATTTTCTTTAGAAAAAGTCCAATCATGAAGACTGACCTAGAATGAAGTCTGGTCGACCATGGAGGAAGCCTGACGATCATCAAATCTGACCAGCTCAGAGATGGCGCTGTGGTGCAGAGTTTTCGAAGCTGCGCACTATAATCAATACGATATCTGAAACGCTCCTCAAACTTCACGAAGCATGCCACTTAGTAACTAAATCTTAACTAAATAACGAAGCGCATATGTTAGGCGGGTTTCCGTGTTGTTTTATTGAATCACTAAAGCCACGTGGGGAAGTGTATAAACCTTTCTGGGCACGTTGCTAACGCCACCTCCTCCTCGCCTCCTTACCAGCTATGAAGACGACTGCTACGCGAATCTTTGGTTCTCTGTGGCCCAAGGCACCTCCACAAATCGTAAAGTTGGAAAGGTCGCGACACTGGCTTCGGACGGCCGTCGAGTGTTTCCAAATCCGAGCCACAATAAAATCCAGCGGTATAGATTTTTTGTTAAAAGTAAGAGAGATGTAGAAAAAAGAAGAAAAGAAAACGGTAGACGACGAGGCAAATACCATCACATAGCGGAGACGGGCTGCGAGAAATAGGCGAGGCGAGGCGATAAAAATCTCGAGGCGCAGTTGGCGTCGAGACACACCGATACACGCGACGAGAATGTAGAAGTGAAGCGGACAGGCTGATGCTGCTGCCATCGAGTGCACACAACTTTTATAAAGGACGGTGTAGGGACAGCTAATCGTTTGCGGGCACGTCTTCATAGTGCAAACTTCGGTTCTCACGCAAGTCATATAGTATATGCGACGATGGTGCTGTGCCGCGCAAAGTACGTAGACAAACTCGAGGGATGACTTCGTGTACGACGTTGCGACGGTGCTGCCATCGCAGTTGTTGCGGACAAAAATAAACGGAAGAAAGAAAGAGAAGTGAAGGAATAACTGTTACTTTACACTTGGTCGTCCTACACCAGCGCGTACTAGTTTGAAGTTTAGATTAATAAGCATCTCAGTTTTCGAAAGTTTCTGCGTAAAATTTACTACTGCTCAAAGCGGCGAACAGGTGCAGAAAAAAGAAGTCGTCCCGACCCGGTCGCTTACTAGCTTCCTGCATACACGTATCTCTTTCGGCAATCACGGAGCTTGTCTGCAGGAGTGCGTTCTGAACAACCAATCATTTTTGTGACAAAGCATGTGTCCTGGTTCTACCCAAAACGGGGCATAGCGCTAATTCACACGGACGAGCAAGAGACAACAGGACAAGCGCTAACTTTCAACTGATTGTTTATTTCGGGAAAGTAACGGTATAAATAGATCCGTATGCAAAATGTATAAAAAGCTAGTTGGTGAATCGTATCACCAACTAGTCCAAAAAGCCACGTTGACAAACTGGTTCTATCGCTACACAGTGGTGCCATACGGGGTCTATTTTGGGCACAACATCATTGTTATTTGCTTTAACTGCACTAATAATCCATAAAATTAGCAGAGTAAATGCGAAATAAGAGCAAGTACGCGTGTCGGAAAGGGGAATCGCTAATTAGAGGGACTGAAAAATATCTATTCCATGTCCGTGTGACTTGAATTTATGCGGTCTTATCTGTACGGAGCCATGTGTGACTGGAGTTCATGCTTTTCTGTTTATTTATTGTGCTTTTAACAATGCGATTCGGAACAACTAAGGATTTGGACCGATTCATATGGGGTTAATTTACCACGGAGTACAATGTTTTCGTGTCACCGAGCTTTATTATATCATGTTTTCGGTCAAATGGCGCTGCCAGCGCTATCTAATGACTAGAGGCCGGATTTTTAGGCACTAAAAATCGGTGTTTTAGGCGCCAAAAATAGGCAGGAAAAACACAGTTTTAGGCCCCCAAAATCGTAAATATAGGCACAATAATTTTTTACAAAAACTCAAATTTTCGAATAAGGACGTGTGCGACCTGGTCTACGACAGGAAAGCAAACAAATGTTATATTTTATGATTGTACAAAGGCGTTAATGATTTAACATAGCCATGCAATATGGTCCATTTTCGGGCGCGGTTTCCAGAACACGGTCTCTCCTTTTATGGTCCAGAATGGTAAGTTAAGTGTCCACCATCGAATAAACACACCCCTGGGTCTGCTTCTTTTCGGCATGGCTGGGAAGGGCCGCACAGGATTCAATAGCCAGACCGCTAAAAGGCCAGAAGGGTCTGTTAGCAGCGTATTGGCCGGGTCTAATAGCGCAGGGTCAATTTCTCCTCTTTGTGTGAACACCATAAAGGGCCCCTTACCAGGTTTGAGCGTTTCGAGCTAGAAGTGTAATGCATGCACTGCACTAACGATCACGTCTGCCAAGATTTGCACGCTACGCTCCCCGGAAGGAGGTGAAATGTCAGACTGAATGCCTCGTGCCCTTTATCTCACGGGCGTGCGCACCAATGTGGGGGGAGGTGAAGTTCAACAAGGAATCGTCCTGTGTATGTCACAGTAGTACAAGAAATTGCGAGAATTATTCGAGGCAACATTTGTAATTTGTGCAATCTGTTGCTTGAATAGAAGAATGAAAGTTAATACAAATATTAAACTGAAAGTTAACAGAAATATTAAAACATACAAACTGAATGTGTACGCGTTTTCTTTAGTTTTTTCTTCGAATCGAGAGCGTTGCGAGACTTAGCTGCCTATATTTCTTTTGTGTTCGTGTTCTCGCCGTTCCCGCGTCGTGCCGGCGCCAGCCCTGACAACTCTTAGCATGTTTTTGGTGCATCATTCCTTACAGCAGTTCCAGCTGTGCGACGCGCTGTGTCGTGATAAGGATACAGCATCCATGCCAGCCTCTCCAAACGCATAGACGGATCCATCCCACAGAAACAGGCAGTACACTATAGAGCGAACGCCGAAACGATACAACACCGCTTGTGCGCACGACCTGGCTTGGGCATGTCATGTGCACATAGTGTAATCTTGCGTGCGCATGGCGTGTTGATGCGTCAACGTCGTGTGATCTTTCGGCTCCGAGTTTCTCTGATACCGAAGAGGGCAGGGAAGGAATTTGGCTTGCGAGTGGCAAAGGTTTCAGGCTCACCTACCGGCATCATGCTTTCGCGGCTCGTAATGAACCAATTAAAAAGTTCTTGTGGTACAAAGCTCTTCATTGGCCACGCGAATACTTCCAGTATCTGACTAAAACACTTCCAGTATCCGACTAAAATTTCTCATGTGACCTGGTGAAGCGCCTTTTAAGAGTAAATTACAAACGAAACAAAAGCCATGTGCACATCTGATTTTTCTTTTACCTACTTTCTACTTTCCACTGACGGCACTCCATGGTTTCGCATTCGCTCTCCATATTCCTGCTGCTGCGCGCAGGCACCTCCTGTTTTCTGCCCCCCACCACGCCCAAGTCTTCAAGGAGGTGCTTCAATTACATGGGAACACTGGACTGGAAAACCGGCGGTAAAAGCCGCCCGCCACGTCCTCGGCCATACACGCCACTCTCCTCTTCTTCCCCTCTCCTCTTCCCGCCTTTATTTTCCTCTCCCCATTCCACTGTACACGCTGGGACGTGCTCCCATTTAGTGCTGCAGAAATAGCGTCTTTTCCTCTCCCCCTGCTCCAACCGCTCGCACCATGTCAGCGCGGCGGGGTAAAGTGGCCGGCGCGTCCCATTTCACTGCTGCTACCGGCTGCTTCTCGGATGTTTATTGAACTAGGGAACTAGGTTGTTGCACCCCATAAAGTTCCGAAACGTCAATTTTGCCCGGTAACATGCATGAATTACAATCTCAAACTGTACTCGAAAGCACAATTTGAGGCTAAATAGCGTTCATATAGGCACCAATTTTGAAAATAGGCATTTGTGGGCACTTATAGATATTTAGGCACAAACCCCAAAAATAGGCATTTATAGGCACTATAAAAACACTATAAAAGCCCTCCTTTACCCCTAATTCATGCTCATATATCAAAGTGGCGTGATAGGAACGCAAGGAAAAAAATAGGCATTTGCCTATAATCCGGTCTCTACTAATGACATCGACAATTCTTGAACATAATATAATACAACAAAAACATATGTCGTAATTGTTTACTTACGAAAAAACCAGGAATATTTTGAAACAGTATCATGTCGCCACCATCATTTTTTTATTCTCGAAGTCTTCCTGCATTCCTTCTTTTGCGAGTGTGTGTGACTGGCGATCATTTTCTCATGGAATCAGAAATGCGGTTCCTCTGTATGAATATGCTTTGCACTGTATCTCTATATTTATATTTTCTTTTTTTTTCTCTAGTATTGGTATTTCTTGCCGTGTATAAAAATTTTTTAACTGCACTCTACACTTGTTTCTCTGTATTTGTTCCCCTGTGTTAATTGATGTGTTTTTCCCTGATATTTGCTTTGTATCCCCCCCCCCCCCCTTTCTCAATGCCACATTGGACCCTGTAAGATGTCACGAATAAATAAATGAATAAATAAATAAAATAAATAAATAAACAGGATGAAGTTATCTGCTGACTCGAGATCATAATGAGGTGATTTCGCCCGGAGGTGACTTCATTAGGCGGAAGGAAAATTTACGAATGATAGAAATAGTTCTCATTTTGACGCTGGTCATGGTGAAGTGTTTGTGGCGGCGCTTGAGAACCACAAGATCTCATGCTTATAGCTGTACTTTCATTTCGCCGCTTTTCTTCCTCCGAGCGAACGACAAGCGTCCGTCCCATGGCGTGTGGAAAGGGGCACAACGATTGGTGGAAAGCACCGCCGCTGAGTATCGCGCCACTTTTGAAAGAGGCATCAGAGGTGGCGAGGGGATCCTGTGGCGAGGGGGGCAAGGGGCGCCGAAAATTGTGTTTCTACGTGTCGTTTTGTCCATGGACGCGTTCCGCCAGAACCTAGTGACATACAAGCTTCAATGTAACATTTTTCTTTACGGGACTGGGTTTGAAACTAGGCCTGTACGGGCCGAAGGCAACTGAACACCGCGTCAATGCGAGCTAGTTAATACGTACTCATAGTCAAAAACAGCGCAGAATAAAACCCGGACCAGCAAGATCGCAGTACTAGCGCTGAGTAGCAACTGCTTTGGTTTGTTGTGCAGACACACCATTATGCCCTCAAATGGAGTACACAAGGCAGGGAGAAATTACCAACACTTGCTGTAGCGCATACGTCCAGACAAAAAACGTGTTAAGTGCAACAAGATTAGTTACGGATATACGTACACTCCTTGTCAGTTAAAGTTATCTTAGGCACGCTAACACGTGCGGCATCTTCACAGTTCAACGCAAACGCTTCAGATACCTCACGTGCACTCTGATCTTCCTATATGCGCAAAATTCGGGGTCTTGCGAAGGCAAATATCTTAACCACTGGACTACACACCCAGTCATCAAGAATATGATGATATCTGAAGCAATGTAGGTAAGTCGATACACTCCAGCTGAAGCTCACTGAACATGTAGGTAACTGATAGCTGTACTGTGTTTTTGCACAAACCACATCAGCAAGAGCATAAAAAATTGGGAAGTTTGGGAAGTTGCACAGGTCCGAGCAATGCAACAGCTAAGCGCCTATACGAAACGATAGTCTATTGCGCTGCCTTGCTCATGGCCTATTTCCACTGATGCATGCACTTCCGCTTCCGACCGTGAGTCAGTCGTGACTCATAGACTACACATATAGACGACACCGATGTGAGCACGCGTAGCTAAGCAAGAATTAATAGTAGCCTGTTACGTGCTAATTGCGTCATTGTAATTGCCTTACGAAACCCGGCAGGGAATAACTAATATTCCCTGCCAATAATATTCGTAATATTAATAACACTCGGGGTCTTTGGCTCACCGCCGTCGCTTCTCAGCCATTACGTGGGCTAACTGTTGCCTTCTTTATTTTTAGTGTGCCAGTGGTGAGCAGTGGAATTTACAAATTTCTGTGGCTATAATTTACCCAATTTCTGTGGCAATGGATGTCGATACATCCTTTGTCCAGTGTCAGGGCAAACACCGCGGTGGTATAATGGTTGTCCACCACGGTGGTATTGGGGTTACGTTGCCCGGCTGCTGACCTGAAATTTGCGGGTTCGATCCCGGCCGCGGCGGTCGCATTTCGATGGAGGCGAAATGCTAAAGGCCCGTGTGCTGTGCGATGTAAATTCACGTTAAAGAGCACCAGATGGTCGAAATTTCCGGAGTTCTCCACTACGGCAGGCCTCATAGTCATATCGGGATGCCGGTACGTAAGGCACCACATAATATCATGTACATCTTTTCAAGTATTGATGACGTTTGCCCTCTCTCATAAGCTTAATGTAATAATCCATTCAAATAGACCTTGTGCACCGTAAGTCCTGCAGAGCGACGTACGTGCAAGGCTACATACGCTGTTCTGGTACCGAGTCATACCATAGCCTGGCACGATCACGTCAGCATTAGCACTAAATGATGCAACGTTACGTAATGTTGATAGTCACGGTGCGGGCTTTATCTCACTACTACTACACCTTAAATTTAATTATTTAATTGCCCGGTTCAACGATCAATCACGAGGTACACTTCGGGTTTCAGCGACGTGAAGAATGACGACCGTTGAAAGATATTCAAATCCTTTCTAGCGCACCGTCGCGATGCGTGTATTGAACTGGTGCATTACAATAAGTAGACAGGTTTACCTTAAGGGTTTCCATGGACGCGCAAGAACGAACGCGTAACGGCCAATCTAGGAGTAAAAAGCGCGAGTAAGAGACAGAAAGAAATGTAAAGAAAAAAGGCAAGCAGGAAGCAAGGTTCCACCGGTTTTGCTACCCTGCATTTATGGAGAGAGAGAGAGGGGGGGGGGGGATCTTCAGGAGTAAAGGTAAACCGAAAAGTGAGAAGAGACTAGAGACATGTAATGCGGAAAGGCAGGGATGTTAACCGGAAAATAAATACCCGGTTTGCTACCCCGCACTGCGGAAGTGGTAAAGCTGAGCAACTGATGCGCGTGCATACAAAAAAAATCTTTCTCCTTTTAAAGTGGTGCAAAGAATCTAGTGACGATTCGTCCCCCCCCGTGTAGGTATCCCAACCCCAAATGTGAAGCGAACAGCAGCAGCATTTACATATGGGACACAAAATCATGTAGAGTATGCAACTTCCTTTCTCGTGAACGAGGTCTCGTGCTCTGCTTATTGCAGG
Source organism: Rhipicephalus appendiculatus (assembly GCA_030522465.1). Taxonomy (NCBI): domain Eukaryota; kingdom Metazoa; phylum Arthropoda; class Arachnida; order Ixodida; family Ixodidae; genus Rhipicephalus; species Rhipicephalus appendiculatus. Next base: position 493,067 of record JALIZH010001336.1, read on the forward strand.
TTGCGTAGTATGTGAAATTAATCTAAAAGCAAGCGGAATCCGAACTTCTTCTTAGTACTGATGGATGCTCAATGCTCGCGAGGCCGGCAGCTCTCTTCACTGAAGATGAACATCAGTAGAGCGGTTGGCAAACGCTCCTTGGTGCACGATAAACTCACAAATGAACAAGGAATGCGACTAAAAAACCAGGCGTCACTGTCAATGTTGGATTATCCACAAGCACGTGAATCAGTTAGATGACGGTTAAAGGTCCCAAAGTATTTTTTTTTCTTTTAGAACGAGAATGCTTTATTATTCGCCGTGCGTCCAATGTTCCATTTTTCAGAAAATAGAAAACGAAAGCTGAAACGCATGGCACCACACTTACTTATGACAGTGAATTCTGCCTTTCGTACCACACACATAAAATTGGGAGCTCTACACTGCACACCGACGTCAGCACCGCTCGTCTGTGGTCTGATTTTTCATGAAGAACTGCCTTTGTACGACCAGGCTTGCAGCGACCGAACTATCTGCAGGTGCTGCAAATATCGATTGCTCTAATATACTGAAAGAGTGTGAAGATTACGAAGTCGATATTTTGACGCGTTGGTGTCTCGAATCGACGCAATTGCCCATTGCGATGCTAGTTGACAGTTGGTGACTACCTCGCTTACGATGCTGCCCGCTGTACTCACGATGAAGCGTCGGTACTTCTTATATCTTTACTGAGACTGGACTATGCAAACCAACTTCGTCATATCGCTCTCAATACCAGTTTGAATCGCTGGAATACTCTGCGGAGCTCCAACCGTCGCCTATACAGGTTCCATTTTTCATTGCATATGAAACTGCCAACATACACGTCTTTCAGCTAACTTGTGTATATACTTTTTAATTTAGCGTACTCTGAGGAAAAGCTAAAAATAAATAAACACATCAGTTATGACAACATAGACGAAATAATCCGACGTTGGTGAACGAGCGTCGCAACTTGCCCGTTGAATGTTTTTCGTAAGAGTTACGATTTTCAGGTTTGATTGAGCAATCTTTGTCAATTCCCCAACTTTGCAGATTGGCGGTTTTATAGCATGTAGAAAATATTCCGACGCTTGAGAACAAGTGTTACGATTTTTGTATTGATGATTTTTCGCTAGAGTTATAATTATAAAGTTAATTAAGCAATCGTTAATTACCCAGCTTGCCTAATTGGAAAGAAATCTCCTGGCGCACTGCATACGGCTCAGAACGATACTGGGTGGATTCGACTCGCGCAGCGCATACATTTGCTCCTTATTACAACCCGGAAGTTAGCTGGAACAACCTCGATATATTTCCCCACGTGACGAAACATTACTGTTTTGCATTGCATCATTGAATCATTGCATCAGAATGGTTCGTTGAGCCGTGTGTGCTCAGTTCGAATGTGGAGAGGTCATGGATCACGTGCCGTACCACCATTCCCGTTTCTCCAAAGAACGCCAGACTCTCCAGAGTGCGTTGAATACCCGCTTTGATAAACCTTTTACAGCAGAGATCTTATGAGCGCGGCGTTGCGGTTTGTAAGCCCAGAGAGGCATACGATACCCTTCTGCAATACTTGAAGGCGACTGAATTCTCGGGCCTGAGCGAAGCTGCACCATGCTTGGGAATAATCGGGGTTCGTACGCCTCTCTTGTGCCCCTGTTCTCCTACCCACGGGTAGGGTAGCAAACTGGACAATGTCTAGTTGACCTCCGCGCCTTTATTTCCATTCCCCCGTGCAGGGTAGCCTACCGGGCTCCGCCCAGGTTAACCTCCCTGCCTTTGCAAATGAGTTCTGCGGAATCCCGCAAGGTGGCGGAAGGGTTAAGAAAGGGAAAATAGACAACCACCGGTGGTTGTCTACTTTCCCTTTCTTAAGCCTTCCGCCACCTTGCGGGATTCCGCAGAACTCATTTGCAATACTTGTGTCCATGTGCTTCGAGTTGTCTATGAATTCGCCCTCGCGCTGCCAATTGCTAGCTTCCTGGTTAGCTCAATTGGTAGAGCGACCGCCCCGGAAAGGCGTTGGTCCCGGGTTCGAACCCCGGAACAGGATGAATTTTTCGGCAACTAAGAAGTTTTTCTTTCTGAGAAATCCGTATGGATTTCCTTGTGGCTTCGTGCTACGAACGGGTGGTTGTCTATTTTCCCTTTCTTCTCCCTGCCTTTCTTCTTCTCTTATTCTCTCTCACTCTCCTTTCTTTGTATTTCACTCTCTCTTTAAAGAAAACCAGCAGGTAATAAAGCCAAGAAAAGTATAGAGGACGTTGATGATGAAATAAACGTTTATTATGTCCCGAAACAGTGTTCCCGTAACTATGCTGTTTTAAGTGTAGTGTAGTAATTGTGGTATAGATGGGAAGTGAACGAGGGGACGACCGCCGCCTTAACTCAATTGGTAAGAGCATTGTGTGCGTAATCCGAAGGTTGCAGGTTCGGTCCCTACCGGCGGCAAGTTGTCTTTTCGTCCTCTCTACACTCTTCACATTAATATCATAATTAGTACAATACACTTGAAACAGTACAATTAACATCCCCTATACTTTACCCGGCTTCATCATCTGCTGCTTTTCGTTCACATTGTGTCGAACAGAGAAACCGGCCCTCAAAATTCCTTTCCTTCATTCACTATCTATTTAAAGAAATCTAACGCGGTCAATGTCACGTCCCCAGTCACGGGACAAAAGAATTATTTCTGTCACTGTCAGCATAATCCCAACAGAGGGAACTCAGCTTGAAGAAGAATCAGGCCCGATGATAAGATAATATTTGACCGGTATCACAGCGCTCAAAAGAATCCATAGGCTACACACTTCAGCGAGATAATGCTCGAGCGTGAGCAAAACGGCACGAACACAAGTGTGGACTGAATAAATGTAGAAACACTTTAGAATACCTTCGTATTCCACGCGCTAATCAGTGTCATCGCCATCATTACAAAAGGGGCGTTTCGCGCACAGTGAATGTCAATGATCGATACCTGCCAAAGAGGACCCCATTTATTCATTCAGCCGGCCCACTCGTGCAACGAACAAACACTCGATGACAACGACCACTTGAAAATTGGATTCAGTTGAACCGCTTTCACAATAGAAACGAAATATGTATTTGCATTCGTGCTCTAAAATCACCTCGCCCCGACGCCCGCAGAGATAGTGTCTGGGAGGTCTTAATTTGGACTGTTAACGGCTGTCACATAAATGACGCGAAAGGCGCTAGCGGCTGATTCTTTTAACGCGATAGCGTTAAAGAGCTCGTTTCGCAGAAATTCCGGCGTCGGCGTCGTTGGTTGTAAGCGAAAAATCATCATCTTGTCCGTGACCGAAAAATCGAGAAAGATGCAAATAAAATAAATAAAAATTTTCGGGTCCGAGTGAGGATCGAACCCGGGTCGTCTGCGTGGCAAGCAGGTGTTCTACCACACAGCCATGCCTCTGCTTGCATATACTGTGAAAATAACTTCCTCTGCTTGGAAATGCAGTGAAAATAACTTGCCATGCTTCGCAAACGCAAGCGTCCTTTATATAGGCGTCGCAATATAACATGTAATATCCCAGGAATATTGCGTGGTACAAGCGTACATTGCCATCGGGCGTCAGAATATGTGACTATCATAACGATTTCCATAGTTTAAAGCCAGCCACCCATTACAAACGGCACACACCTTACTGCGCGTATTCCCTTAACACCACGTAGTGGGTGCATAGCAAGTTCGAAAACATTTCCCACATTTGCCGCGCATAATTGCTCCTAGCATACTACCCATTACATAGTATGCAGTAAGTGATCGAAGTACGCAGTAGGGACGGGATATCGCTATCGCGTTCAACTCTTAAAGGCGAAGCTTAAGGGTCCCCCCAATTTTTTTTTCGTTTTGTACACTGTGTTGAGGGCAGGGGCAGAGAAGGCGCATACGTGCACTATCTATGCTCGCGCGTACCTGAGACACGGAACTACTGCTCATTTTCGAGAAATTATAAATGGTACTCGCGAAATCCACTCCAACAATGGAATAGAAGTGCATATTTTTGCCAAGCACGAAAAATACTATCAGCAACAAATTAAGCCCTAAAGCTCGCGCACTTGAAGAAGAAGTACTTGCGTTACGTACTTATTTCTGGCACGAAATTACCATAGTGAATAGAAAAGGGACTGACTGACTGAATAACTTTATTTGGTTCTGAGGAGGCGATGGCCCCCTAAGGGGCCTCGTCTGCGGCCCGCGCCCGCGACGGGACCGGGAGTTGAAACTCGACGGGAGAGAAACAGAGCAGCGCCAAAGCGACCAACTCCCTAACGACAGTATCACACATACGACAGATGACTCGTCCACGGAGATCGTCTGTTTGTATCTTGGACTGTAATGATGAGTAGGTAGTGTGTTGGTTCGCTGTCCAACTCTGCTGCGTTACCTATTCGCGATCTGAATCTCGTGCCCGAAAGACTTGCCTAAAGAGAAGTTTTATTACGCAGTGCTGGCACACAAGCTCGTCCTCCGAGTGCCCTATTAAATCTACCTCCTCAAAGCCTACAACAAATCATTTTAATTCGTACAAGGTTATAGGTAGAAATTTTTATGTATGTGCTGCAAACGTAACGCATTGACAAGATACCCTGGAAAAAATTATTCAGCTGTGTGTAGTTCAGGAAACCAACAAGAGAAAATGTAATATCTTCTTGTGTTGATTATTACTGACTTACTTGTCTGCTTAACTGTCATTGCATTATACCATTTGTATCCGTCTATATTTATTGTCACTGTTTTTGCTTAATCCTTGACTCTTTCAACGTTCCCTTTCCTTATGCATGGTACCCCCAGATGTAATACCCCATCAGGAGCCTCTAAGGGTCAATAAATGATAATGATGATGATGAGGAGGAGGATGCCGATGTGTACTGTCTCTGGTCAAATAAAGAAGTTGTTTTAAATATACTTCAAATGCTGTGATGTTTGGCTTTTGTCGGGTTAAAGTAAAAACTCAGAAGCAGGAAACACGCTGTAGTGCAAGTGTTTGTTCATTGTAGAGAACTAATCAAAAGACCACATCTTTCTCGCTTTATCCAGAAGTGAAATTCATAGAGAAGGAACTAATGGGCGAAAAACGTCTATGACAACAACAACAAACAAAAAAAAAATAGTCAGTGAAAATATTTGAGAACGGTTCATTTCTAGTTTTGTAAAACGAATCACAGTCTCGAAAAAAGGAGATGCAGTTGAAAATGAAACGATGCCACCATCAATACAAAAGCAGGAATTTTTCGCACTAAACGAGTTTCTAGAAGAGAGCGATATGCTAGGAAATTTTTCAGAAGAGCATTTTGTTCACAATTAGAACTCCTTGAAGTATTCCGACCTTGTCGAGTTATTTGTCGCTTCATTCCTAAATTTATTCCGTGCCCTTGTGACTGTTCTTTGTCTCAATTTTAGTGTACTTGTGGGACTTGGTTGTATTTTGCATCATCTTTAGTATTATTATGCGAATGAACGAACACCATGCTTAATGCAATTTTTTATAGCTTGACTGACTCATACGAGCTGACGTTACGTGCTGTTTTGAGTTAGTTCTTTCACATCTCTTATCATCGCTAATTATTTTGTTCTGCGCATGGAAGTAGCCGGCGCATGACAACACCTATATCTCCTAAATAACATGCATTTATTAACGCGATAGCGTTAAAGAGCTCGTTTCGCAGAAATTCCGGCGTCGGCGTCGTTGGTTGTGAGCGACAAATCATCATCTTGTCCGTGACCGAAAAATCGAGAAAGATGCAAATAAAATAAATAATAAAAATTTTCGGATCCGAGTGAGGATCGAACCCGGGTCGTCTGCGTGGCAAGCAGGTGTTCTACCACACAGTCATGCCTCTGCTTGGAAATACTGTGAAAATAACTTCCTCTGCTTGGAAATGCAGTGAAAATAACTTGCATGCTTCGCAAACGCAAGCGTCCTTTATATAGGCGTCTCAATATAACATGTAATATCCCAGGAATATTGCGTGGTACAAGCGTACATTGCCATCGGGCGTCAGAATATGTGACTATCATAACGATCTCATAATTTAAAGCCAGCCACCCATTACAAACGGCACACACCTTACTGCGCGTATTCCCTTAACACCACGTAGTGGGTGCATTGCAAGTTCGAAAACATTTCCCACATTTGCCGCGCATAATTTCTCCTGGTTTAAACTATACTACCCATTACATAGTATGCACTAAGTGATTGAAGTAGGCACTAGGGACGGGATATCGCTATCGCGTTCAACTCTTAAAAGCGAAGCTTAAGGGTCCCCCCAATTTTTTTCAAACCGACCAACAGGTAGTATATGACGCTGTGTGTTTATACACTACAGCGATAATTTCCACACTGAGTGGAACACGTGCCCCAACTGCTTCGCATTTTAACACGTTCGCGGTAATGATTACTGCGTGAGTAACAGTCCTCTTTCTGATTAATGGGAGCCCTTGCGCAACAGGTGCTTGCTTGAAGAACTGATGAGCAATTGTTTTTTAAAAGTTCGCGTCTCTTGCTTTGTACATCGGTGCCTTTGATGGTGGAACAATGGAAGGCAACTAACAAAACACGTTGCAGGGATAGTTGGTGATACATTCTTACTTAAAATATTCCAGTGCTACATTTCGACGAGGACAGGACAAAGAACTTGCATGACGGGCAGTTATCTGTCTTGTCATGCCGTCGTCGTCCAAAGTAACGTTAGAGTACTTTAAGTAAAAATGGAAGGAAACGTTTTGGTAAAAGTCTGAGCTGATAAAGTACCCTGACTGTTTAGAACAAATAAATAGAGTTGAGGCGCTTCCAAATAATGGTGACAAAGATGCGCCTGGCCTGAGTGTTTTCGGAAGCACTGAAGGCGTGTAACCTCACCGTGCACCATACGCTGCGCAGATCCCGCTACGGCAGCGAAAAGTTGACGCTCGACAGTTTAGGTCACGACGCATACAGCCGCCCTTGCGTCTTTCGGCACTCTTTGACATGGCTATAACACCGGTGAAACCGAACACATGGTACATCACATCCAAGCCATTAGGCTAGAGTGCATTTCGTGCCAGCCAGACCGGCGAGCTGTTTGCCATAGCCTGCAATTAAGGAGTTGTGAAGGTTGCGCCATCACCGAACGAATGCTCAGATGCTGACCCGAAAGTCGCGGGTTCGATCCAGGCCGCTCCGGTCGCATTTCGATGGAGGCGAAATGCTTGAGGACCGTGTACTACGCGATGTCAGTGACTACGAAAGTAGACCAGATGGCCGAAATTGCCGGAGCCGTCCACTACGGCGTGCCTCGTAATAATACCGAGCTTCTGGCACGTAAAACCGCACAAAATATTATCATTATTATTCTCATTCGCCGAACGAAAAAGGACTGGCTCGACACACAAGTGCGCCTGGGCTAAGACAACAGCTGACCGCTATAAGCCGCGGGCATTTTTTCGGCAGTCCTGGTACCACTGGTGTGAAGATATGTGACTGTACTGGCCATCGCGCTGACAGGCTCGAAACTACGAACTAACACATGGGGTTATGAATGCTAGCCTACTTCCGTACACGAGTTCGCTTCGCCGCGGCAGGCACCAGAGCACTCGTGCTTGCAAATACTAGAATTTTGCAAATGTTCCTACTTGCAAGGTATTTTACGCGAGCGCGAGTTCAGTTTATAGACATTAATCCTCTCAGCACCCAACAAGCTCTCGAAGCTTTGTGCCCGCATTTCATCGCAAAAAGTCAAGCTTTCATGTGAGACGAAGCACACCCGGCCAGTTCTGCGTTGCATGGTGGGCGTTGTTTATGAAACTCCGTTGAGCTGTGGCAAATCGTACATAGGTAGGCCAAACAGGCCACTGTGCTAATGATCACCTTAGGGAGCATATGTTATCAATTAAGAGTGGGGTGGGTTCACACCTGCCGTTCCATTGTGCTTCGTGCGGCTGCGCACCAATGTTCGGAGAAGCTCGTGTGATAGGAAGAAGCAGGGAAAAGTTAGCACTTGAAGTACTTTAGGCATATCACATTCAGAAAAAAGAGGATGGATGCGTCAGTGTCCCTTCGATCTCTTCGTACTAGAGTGAATGCCTATTTTTAGATAGCGCTGCGCGATAGTTTTTTTTTTTTATTCTGCCATGTGAGAATTGCTTGTGCTGCGCGCTCCCTGTGTGCGCGTATCTGGAAACATATATTTTTTGGGTGACGTGTGGAAAATAAACTAGTTGAAAGACTGGCGCCCTATCCTGTCTTCTCTCGCTTTTTTCCCTCTTTGTCTTAGTTGCGCCACAAATATTTTGTTAAATTAACCTTAACCGGCATTCAGTTCGAGTCTCTCAGTGACGCTAACCAAATGCGTCCGCTATTTGCCTCTGAGCGACCGCTCTACATGCATTTAGAGCAATTCACGAACTATATCAATTATCTCGCCGCACATCTGCGACCCCTTCGGGGCGACGGGGATTAAATGTAACCGCGAGGCACCGCGCGCGCGCTTCCTTAACAGCACGAAATAAACGAGCACTTATAATATACGGCCTGCGCCGCGTAGGTGTACGAAATGGCGAGGGTCTTAATTACTACCCGGGCGCCACCGTGACAGGACGGGCTGCAAAGTTCGGACACAGGTCGATAGCCCGGCGAAGGAGACCGACGCTCATTTTTTTCCTCGAGGGTCGCGATGTGTGTCACCGCGTTTCGAGAACGCGTTTTGGGTGCTGCTTTCTTTGGCGAGATACGGCACGTCGCATGCATGCCCGAGATGTGCCGGCTTTATTATACTCGCTCAGTGTTTGTTTGGGCACCACTATCGGGCGTACAGTGCACCACAAACATGACCTGGAGCTGTTTCTTAAAATAATTCATTACAAAGATGTGATAGCCGCGAGGAATGACGCAGCGCGCATTTTATCGCCCAGTAACATCGTCATTTTGATGTATATGCGCGGTTGAGATCAATGAGAGCGATAGGAAATTACCTCTTCGATTTAACCAAAGAGGTAACTGCGCAAATAACGAAGTATTAAATGTGAGTATGAAAAATGTGACATCGGGTTGGTTCCGGCCTCTGAGTTTGTTGATGGGAACCGCGTGTGTTCTTGTTTTGTGTACATTTTTTTTTTCTGCCAGCGTGCGTTGCGGATTTAATGCCGATATCCTGTAAAACTCCGCCAAGAAAACTTATGGGATACGCGCACGTCTTGTGCGAAAAGGGCAAATTTGCCACTCGTATCGAGTGATACAGGTTGGTGGTACGGCACGTCGATGCGTATAGCTTAGGAGAAGAGAGTGAAGTAACAGAAAAAAAAAAGAGCAATATTATCTGCACGTGTGTCTGCAACTTTGCGCACGTGTGTGGTAACATTTCGCGCTTGTCTCTTTGCTAGCACTCTTTCTTATGAAGATGACGGTGCTAATGACGTGATTAAAATCACTGGCTATTACCTTCCGAGAACTTTGTCGACTAATAAATAACTGCTGCAGTTTGAAGTCCCGAGACCACGATGTGATTATGAGAGATGGTGTCGTGGAGTTCTCAGGCAATTCAAACCCCCTGGGGTTCTTTAACGTGTCCCTAAATGTGAGCCCACGGGCCTTCAGCATTTCGCCTCCGTCAAAATGCGGCCGCCGCGGCCTTGATTCAATCCCGTGACTTTCGTGTCAGCAATCTAGCATCATAACCACTAGATCACGACTGTGGGTGACTTTGTGGATTAACACGTGTTCCTTGAAGCGATGTTATTGTTTAGTGTTTCTGGGTGGAACGGTGCGCGAATGAGCGCGTTCGTTAGATGGAAAGGATTCGGGAAGATTATTTGACGACGGAATCTCCGCGATTTGATGCGAGCTGCGCGAGCAATTGAATTTAATTTTAACTTATAATAGCGACGCCATACGGGCGTGGGCGACAAAAAAATCATGTGGCTTAGGACGTTGTTCGTGTGCTCAGAAAATGCTGTGTTGCTTCGATACGGGAGCATTAATCGTAGAACTGTTACCCTTGAGGCTCACTCACGCGAGCGACTAGCTCCGGTCGTGCGACCATTTGCGACTGGTGACGAAAAAGAGACTCAAGGCAACAGGTTTCCACACCTGCGTGCGAGTTATACCCGTCGCCACACAGAATTCATGTCTGCTCGCACTGATTTTGCCCCGCAAAATAAGCGAATGTCGTGTTCCTGCGCATCTGATTGGTTCAGAAGGTTCGCGACTGCAGTCGCGCGACTGAAAAAGCGATCAGCGAGCGAGTTGAGCGAAGAAGTCACTTTTCGACCGAAGAGGCCATCTGCTACCAGTCGTCTTGCGACTAACTTGATCACGCGACCAGGTGCTACAGTCGCAGCCGCGAACGAGCCTTTACAGGTATAGATAAAGGTAAAGTTCATGTAATAATAATATCTGGGGTTTTAACGTCCCAAAACCACCATATGATTATGAGAGACGCCGTAGTGGAGGGCTCCGGAAATTTCGAACCACCTGGGGTTCTTTAACGTGCACTTAAATCTAAGTACACGGGCGTCAAGCTTTTTCGCCTCCATCGAAAATGCGGCCGCTGCGGCCGGGATTCGATCCCGCGACCTGCGGGTCAACAGTCGAGTACCATAACCACTAGACCACCGTGGTGGGTGAAGTTCATGTCTAAGGCGAAACCCATAGATCTCTGTGTTTCAAGGTGGCGTTGTGAGGCACAGAAAACCACACGTGAGCTTGCTAGCTGAGCGTCCACATCGTCTTCGCGGCATTTGCGTTGCAAAAAAATAAGAAATAAAGAGAAATTAAAAAGCGGCGCTGGCGTAAAATAAAGTATCCGGTAAAATAGTTACACGACATGGCTTTTACCTTCGGTGTATGCGAATTTGTGTGCTTATGTGATCATTGTATATATCAGAGTCAGCACCGGGCACCTGGAATAGCAAGCTAGGCGATAAACCAGGCTAACATCTCCGGGGATTGCATTAAAGATTGTTATCTCTCTCATAAGGGACTTTCCGAGTTTTCTGCTAATGGGTCTTCGGCGCGCTTTGAGCTGAAGAAAGCATAGTGAACGTTAACCGATTAGTCTAAATCGCCATCTTATTGCTAAGAGCGCATGCTCAAGAAAATGGGGTGTTGAACCTGCGCGCTTTACTACACGCCTTCATATGAACACCCGTTCCTAAACGGGAGCGTGGAATGCGGAACAGCGTAGCACGTATTTCGGTTAGCGGTTTGTCGATACGAAGTGCAACTAATCAAGTTTAACACGAGAACCTCGTTAGACAAGAATGTTCCGTCCCCGTCCACATACTACAACTGAAATGCGAAGACTACACTCGTTCGATCCAAGTTGCAGCGTCAATGCTTCCTCGTGTAGACGACGGCCTTGCGTGGCGTTCCTCGCTCACTGTTTCGATTTACAGGACGTCGGCTCATGTACTGAAACGGTAGGAAGGTTGCCAGATGCACTAGAGCACATTTTGTCCACATAAGAGCACTTCTTTGTTTGTGCAAGAAGCTGGAAAAATATCAGAGTGAGGAATCGGCGGTGCGCTGCTGTGACGCGACGTCGTTTGATGCACGGGCAATTTTTTTCCGGGCAAGTCTCCTATTTGTCGTACACGGGTGACTTCTTTGATATTTGCGAAAAAGCGGCAACGTGGCATCAGGTATGCGCGAAATAAACGTCCCAACCGAGACGACGCGCTGGGTGCGGCGGCGTCGAGTCGCGATTTTCGAAAACGCTCGACCAACTTGCGACGAACGCGATGCTTTTTTGATCGATTGAAATAGATCACTATGATAAAGCGCCGATACGTGCTGGAGCTGCCTGTGACAGTCTCTTGCGCATTACGATGTCTCTCCCCGTTTCTGGAAAATTGAAGGCTATACGCTGATAAAATATAGGCCGGAAAAGCGACGTCGCTGTCAAATAAGGCAATTGCTTGCGGCTCATAGGTGTTGGAGGCGCAGTAAATGCAGTACGGAAAGTTTGGCAGCACTGCCGCATAATGCAGTGACGGCTTCCTTCCAGATGTTATGTGGTGAGCTTTCGCTTGTCCTTGTTGGCCATGCAGAGCGGTGTATTCGAATGTCGCAGCTCACAGGGAACGTGTGCGGTATTCACAGATGTCCTGAACGCGTAGGAGCAGCCCAGTATTGACGAGGAAACACAAAGCAGGCCTCTCGGTTCACATACGAGATATTTGGCCCATTTTCTTTTAAACCGCCTCCAGAATGAACTAATCACAATATCATTCTTGAAGCAGATATCACAGCTTAATGTTCTCTTGAATTCGGAACACGACCTAAATATTTCGCGTGCGCAATCAGTGCACCATTCTAAACACATCGTATCTAACACATTTGTAGGGAAGCTATTGCAGAGACTACTTCGTTCGTGTCGGAGCTTCAGCAGTAGGAAAATAAGAAAGTTTCCTGAACGGCTTTGTGTAGGCGCTTCGTATCCAACTAAACGTATCCGGACAAACGTATTTTTCAATCTCATGTGGTCATCGAGAGAAAATACTTTATTATATGCCGTCTTCACAGCGTGCTCGTGTTTTTCTACTCAATACGGTTGTTTGCAAGATGACTCAATGTTTTTTTTATGGTTTGTACTGTAAGCCATATAAGCACCAGCAGCTCCACGTCTTCGCCTCCCTTCTCCACACACATCCACACACACACATAGAGACGCACGAAGCAACGGTAACTTTTCCAGTCCTACCAGCTAATAAAGCTATCTGTACGGCAGCGCAGCTGTTGCATGGCACATTAAAGCACTTCAGTTTCATCAACAATAAAAAACACAGTACACCAATGATTTGACAGGAGAAGAAAGAACGGAGCATAAGGATGGCGGCGATGACCCTGTAAGTGAGAACAGCTGTCAACGCGATTCGCAGCCTGATTTCGCAGGCTTGTACGCCGCTGAAAGCGAAAGCTCTCCTATACATACGCAAGGATATCACAACGCCATGCGCACTTCATCAAAACGAGAACACGAATGCAAAACGCCAGTCACGTAAAAAAGATGCAAGGGAAAACAGGAGAAAAAAAAAGGACGACATTAAATGAAAAAAAAAAACAGAACTTCTCGAGCGAGAAGAAGCGAGCATCACGCACGTTTCACCGATGCAGAGCCGCACGTTTCACACTTTTCTTTTTCGAGGCCGCGCGGTCATCGGCCGCCCGGCGCGGGCTCACCTGTATCCGTTGTATCCAGCGTACGCGCCGAGATGGTAGCCCGCGGCTAATTGCTGTTGCTGTTGAGCCTCGGCCATCTGAGCAGCTTGCTGCTGCTGTTGCTGAATGTGCTGTTGCTGTTGCTGCTGTTGCTGCTGTTGCTGTTGTTGTTGCTGCTGTTGCTGGTGCTGGTGATGCATCTGCTGTTGCTGCTGAGTGATAAGTCCGAGGGATGCGGCGTGCGAGTACTGATTCAACGACTGCTGCTGCTGCTGCTGCTGCTGCTGCTGCTGCTGAGGCGGTGGCGTCATGGTCTGAGCCATGTGTCCGGAGTCACCGAGCATGGGCCCAGCGGCCAGGGCACCGCTGGCCATCGCCGTTTGCGGAGATCACCGCGGCTGCGGCGATGGAGGAAGCGGCTACAACTCGGTCGTTGTGGTCTACACAGATGGGCGGCGGGTAGTCTCACGACTACCACGACAAAGCGTCTGGGCTAGTCACATGTACCGTCACTCGGGGATTAAGGGGGGGGGGGGGGTCGAAGCACTCACACGCACTGTACAGACCTCGTCGTCACCAAGGCGGCACTGCGTTCACCGTTTTAGCACACGCGGCGTGTCGTCAACCCGACAATGCACAGAAGGCTGGTGACTACGAGACGATCCAACGACGCCAGGATGGTCCAGAGTCCAGTCCAGTGAAAGCGCGGCGAACGAAAGAAAAATCCGGGCTCGCTCGCGGGCAACCGCGCGAACGCGATCACAAAGCGGTTAGCGGTCGTCGATCGCTGGGCGCGGCGGCGGCCACTAACTCTCGAAACACGTGGGGCACACTATGGCAAAACAGCGCGCCGCCGATCCAGTTAAGCGAAAAAATAGCAAAACACGTGCACTACGGAGCCACAACAAGATCGGCGTCCCGTTCTCCTCCGCTTAGCGCTCGTACTCGCCGCTCGTCGCCGTCGGTAACGTTGGATGGAGGATAGTAGCGACGGGCTCGGTGGGCGTCCCCCCCCAGCTCCCTGGGAGAGGATGAGTTTCGAGCGGGGAGAGATCAACTCTCTTCGTCCGCGGCCGCTCTCCGAAATGCAGAGACGCGCCACACACACGGCAACTTCCTCCAAGTTCACTGGAGGAACCCTCCTTCCTCGCACCCGACGTCCTCGTATGTACGCACCGTAGACGTCCTAGCAGGATAGCGGGGAGTCACAGCCACACGCGGAGGCCGTTCGCCCGCAATGCGTACGAAGCGGACGTGCCCGTAATGCGGGGAGAATAAAAGAAGAAATGCGTGCACTATGCGGACTTTGTTTACAAACATACCTGCCGGGCCGGTTACGGTATAGTCGCCTGTGGCCCGCTTTGAGGGCAGGCTTCATCCCGATGCCACTCAACAGCGCTTAGGAATATTCTATCAAATTGGAGCGTTCCTACACGCGGCTCGAATGAGCTGCATTGCTCCTTTATTGTGCACTCGAACTTTTCGAGTGAACACGTATTTATCCGTCGTGTCTGTCTTAGTGCATGACTGTGGTGACGAGCAAGAAAAAAAATAGCCCTATAGACGACGCGGACAAAGGTATATGATGACACTACACACGATACGCTTGTGCTTTGTGCGTACTGTAAGTCCTATTTCCTTATATGTACCCCCTCTTTACTTGTGCCTGCCTTCAAGCGCTATTTTATTTTTTTCGAAAATTCTCACTCTTCCGAATTGGATAGTTTGATTGACGTGCCTAGAATGTGTTATTCAAGAAAGACTTTATTTGGAAGTTCTTGTACCGCGTTCTTGTGAGAACGAATTGGGCCTTAAGAAGTGCTTTGGTGCGCGAAAGTTCTTGTTGCATGTTGTTGTTTCTAATTGGAGTACTGGGACACGGAGTCTGTAAATGCCCGCTTCGGTGCTCTTTTTAACGATAGCTGCGGTTGTTGACAACATTACGAGGAACGCGATAAAGTGACTGAATGAAGGTAGACGGTGCCATACATAGTCGCCAACCAATTCAGAAAAGAACTCACTTAAAAACGGCGGAAGGTCGAGGAGGGGGGGGGGGGGGGAGTAAATGCTAGGTAACGACAATTCCAAATTGTAATGCCTATGTGTTGGGAACTGTGGAAGTCTGATTTATAGTTGCCGGATCAGCGTAGCGACAAACTAAATGGACAGTGACAAAGCCCGGAGGAAGTGATAAGAAGAAGGTATTTCAAGTTATCTTTCAAAACAATATTCCACTTTAGTACGTTATTGTATAGACCCGTTACCGTGGAGAGACTGAGATAGAGGATACCTCTGCTGCGACATTTCTTTATGCGATGCAACAGATAAATGCGTACGTGCGTGAATAGCAATCTAATCGCATTTTTTCGCTGTATTTTACAGAGTTCCAACGGTGCTTCAGACATAGTTTTGCATCGAATGACGATAATAATGGCAGTACAGCCGCCACTTGACAGCAAGTCTAGCACCGCATAAAGTGCTCAAACGAATCGTCTCAAGAGCGAAATAATTGAATTTTTGTCGCGACAATTTTTTTTTCATTCACCCCTTTACATATAAAATAGACTGATTTGTGTAGGAGTTATGCTGTCCAAACAGTTTACTTGTAGCCGCATGAAGGGAAAAATAATAATTACTGTATTGTATATTGAAAAGCTTGGTCGACGTTCTTTGCTGTCTTCTCTCGGGCGCTTGAATGTCTATTGAATATACAAGATTGTCACGAAGCGATGAACAAAATCAGATCTGCACATTTATTCCAATGGTTGTAGCTTGATTGGTGTTAGCATCGGCAGGCTTGAACTAATCAGCACTATATTGCATTGAGAAGACGACGGGAGAAATGAGGAATGATCGAAGAAAATACAGTAAAAGCTCGTTAACTCAACTCGGTTAATTCGAACTTACAGTTAATTCGAACTGACGCCCTGGTCCCGGCACATCCCTATGTATTTGTACGGGGGAAAACTCCCGATAATGTGAACGCGTCGGTATCTACAACAGTCAATTCCAACTGGGAGCCCCCTGGCTTTCGTCCCTCCTCGCAGAAATCGGCCCAGAATGATCACCCAAATTACTCATTACTTTCATCTGTGTAAAACGAGTGTAGTGATTGATTTCCATGTATGCTTTTATGGTTATAAATGTCGTCGGTCTGCTGCTACTGCTGTATGGATGGCTCGGCCCAGTCAGGGAATGTTTGCCCTTAGCCATGTCCCCTTAGACAATTTCAGTATTGTTCTAAATAAACTAAGAAAGAAAGATTTTAATTTTGATTGTGTTATCTCTGCCATATAAATGAACGTGTTTTGGAGCACATATAGCTTCGTATATTTTGGCATTAAGGCTCACTGCTCACGTGAATGCAAGTCGCTGCTTGTTTCTGGCGTATCACTGACTGGTCATCATATTCTGTTCGTTGTGAGAGCGTGAACTTAATTTACTAAATTACCTGCCTCAAACGTGTAGTATCGCCTAATTTGCAGGAATGAGTCAAGAGGTGGCTTCTCTGGGTTCTCCCCGCACAGTGTGGCGCGATGTCTGTTCATTCTAGCGTCTGCCCGCTAATTCGAACTCCGCTTAATTCCAACAATTCTATCGTCGCCTTCGAGTTCGAATTAATGAGCTTTTACTGCATAAATAAATCGTTGTATAGAGAATGTCGCTGCCGCCAATGTTTGAACAAGAGAAATTGCGTTCGTCCGGGCAGCCTGACGTAGAGAAATTTTGTCGAAACGATGGCGCCACTGACGATCCCTGTTCATTGATTTATCGTCTCATCGATCTTCCTTTAGTTTGAGTTTGAGCTTATTCAACCACGTGGCAGGTACATAAGATTACAGTATATACGTGGTTTGGTGTGAAGGGAAAAAAACCTGCATGTCACAGCTTGACTGGCCACTTCAGCAGAAAATAACAAAATTACAGCAGCAGAAAGCGACAACACCAAAAGAAAAACACGCGCGTGGCCCATGACAGCAAATAAAAAAAAGAAAAACTCTGAAATACATACAAAAAAAACATATTCATAACAAGGCAATGTATAAATGAATGACACAAATTAACCATCACAAAAAATCACCCAGCATTCACGAAGAACACAATCAGCACATCTGACGTAACAAGTCAGCTTTAGAAAATATACGCATACTCTCAATAGTTTATTTCAACTTGTTCATTACACTTGGAAGACGGTAATGCAATGTAATGTTGGTAGTCCATAATTTGTACGAGGACATGGTACACGCCAAGTCTCTGTATGCCGAGTCAGGCAGGATTTGGTTGCAAGTCGTCCAAAGTACGTAAGAGGGCACGTCCTCTGCATACTTCTGATTTAAAAGTTCCCGAAAGCTGGTATTCGTAATAACTGCTCAGTATTAAAATTCTTTATATTGCAAATAATGAAGCAGTGTGTTTGTCATGTGATACACCTTCAATGCACCGTAGGGCAATTTTTTGTAGCACGACCAGGCTAAGTAAGGACGTTTTACAGCCTGTAGACCAGGCTAGCTAAAAATAACGTAAATGTCAAGAAAAAAGAGCATTGTATAATCATACTTTTTTATTTTCACTAAATAGTGTACTCTGGCCTCAATGCAACACACATAACCAATGTTACTAAGGGCTAGTTTGTCAGACGTTTCCTATGATTTGAATTTCGCGTGGAACAGTACAGCGTTGCTTTTAGAGGAATTATTGTGTTGTGGATTTGCCCCAGTCCATGCATATATTTTATTTAGTTCTTCAATAGCAGAAGCAATGATGCCATCAGGCTTTTTGCCAGAAAAAAACAAAACATACTAGTGTCACCTGCACGGATTACATATTCTACAGAGCTATCAATCGGTATAATAAATGTTCAGGAAAATATTAAATAATAGGGTTAAAAGAATGATCTCTTGTGGCACATGATTCCTAACTTTTGTGGGTGATGACAGCTCTTCGTCGATGATACCAGACACAGAAGAAGTAAGCGATTACAATTACAATTGCTTCCTTTAAAATGTAATTTATTACAGTGGTCAATTACAGTCCCAGAGAAGTAACTGAGCAATTACGGTAATGTAATCGATTTCTTTTGCGTTACTTTCCTTCAAACGTTTATTGCCGTAACAAAATAACACAAGTTTAGTCAACTAAAACGAATTACTGTGACTTGCATGGTAGAGGAAGGCAGAAGGCTTGCGTGGAAGTTGACAGACTTACTGTGGCTTGTGGCATATAATGTTACACGTTGGTAAACTTTCAACAACAGTTGCTTTTCAATGTATCACCGATTCTTCCACGTTTCCTTGTTAAGCGGTCAGCTGCTACACTGAACACTCTCGCAATGCATGCGCTGGAAGGAATGTCGGTATTATGACGTCAGAACACATTGCGCACCAGCTCGTAGTTGCGCTGTGCTTCGATTCTAGGGTCCATGTCTTCTATGAAGCGTTGCGATTCACTGTTGCTGGCGTTCAGACAGGGCGTTGCAGGTAAGGTTCTGTGAAGGACGCCCGCCTGACAGGACGGCGGGTCCCTACAGAGCGGTCGCATATTTTTCCGGACGAGAACTGCCGTAGAAGAATAGTTACAACTTGATTTTATAAAAAAAGGAAATTGAGTTACCGGTAATAAGTTACAAGAAAATATAATCGAATTACACAGAACGTTACAAGGATTGAAAAAACTAATCGATTATATTACAATATTACAAGAAAATGTAATTGATTACAAGTAATCCGATTACTTGTAATGCGTTACGTACAACTGTGGGATTGATACACAGTGTTTACGATTAGATAAGCAGCTTCAAACCGGCGAACGCCACAACAGTGAAGTTTTTAGCATAGTATCGTGATTTATTCTGTCGAATGCCTTAGAGAAATCTAGCAATATTATAGGGTAAGTTTTTTGCTTCTATATTCCTTAGAAGCAATTCCGTTTGCTAAAGCAAGGCACTTTTGCTTTACAGGCCTGACTGAAAACCGAACTGCGATGAGGCAATAATGTCATGTTTATGAAGAAAATTAGAGATTCGTATTAAAATAAGTATTTCGGAGCCCTTAGAAAAAAAAATGTTCTATAGCTACCTAAATTACTTTTAATCCCCGTCCTCATATATATCCGCTATTCTAGCGGTTTTAATCGCCTGCGTAAACACTCGAGTTCTGAACAAGAGGAATATAAATTTTTTCTAAGCTGGCTCATGCGAGATCTCAGATATGTATTATAGGTTCTAATTTCAAGATATCTATATCTTCGCTTTCACTCATTTTGGTATGCTGAAAAACGCTGACGACCTCCGGCGCCTGTAGCTTTAACAGACAAAAAATTATTTGAGGCAGGAGGCAAATGACCTGATGAATCGCAACTATAACTACTGCCAACCAATGAGGTAATGTACTTACCAAATTTGTTTGCTAGGAGTGAACCCTTTCATATTTCCTTATTGATTACCAACTCACGAATATCGTTCGCAAGTTGTTTAGCAGATATGGTATCACTTAGTTTATTCCGTAATTGCTTGGAATCAGCGACACTGTCAAACATCTTGAATTGATAATGGCGTTTAGCTTGTTTTGAAGTATAGTTAGTTGATTTCCGTACACTTTAAAATCTTTAAATTTATCCAGGTCTCATTTTATCAGACTCTCTTGATATAAACTCTTTTTTTTTCTTTTATCATATCAAGTATTGCTGAAGAAATCCAAGGTTTTCGCTCCTGTTTTGGTCCTTCGTAAAGCATTATAAGTAAAATGTTTTTTTTTGTACACAGAACATGGAACGTCAATAAAAAAAATTATGGCAGCTTCACACTAGTCGTGCCAACCCTGTAGGAGGTACGCAGCATGGTGGCATTCCTTGTTTTTCTTTAGTTTGTTCTTCGTTTGTTCTTCTCTCTGTTTTTTTTGTTTCTTTTTTAAATGTGTCTTTCTATTTCATTCTTTCTCTCTCTCTGTCAAATTTTTTTCTTTTGCTCGCTCTTTCTATCTTTATTTCTCTTTTTTTCCCTCTCTTTCTCTCTCGCTCTGCTGCTTTCTCTCTATTTCTTTCTATTTCTCTCTTGCTTTCTGATTTTTTCTATCTCTTTTTTCGGGTTTCTTTCTGGGTCTTTTTCTCTCCTTTTGCGTCTTTCTATATATTTATCTTTTCGCGCCTTTATTAAATTTATTTCTCTCCAATTTTCTATTTATTTTTCTTTCTATAGCTTTCTTTGTCTGTATTGCTGTCTTTCTTTCCCTCTCCCTATTTTCTTTCTCTTTTTTTTCCATCTCTTTCAATCACGTGTTTCACGTGATCCAATTCGCCGAGCAGAGCTTTATTTAACGCTCGCACCTGTTGTACTCGGTAGTGGGGCCTGCCCATTTCGTGTGGCGCATACCCACCTGTGGCGTTTGTGACGATTGAGCACAAGTTGCCGATAGCTTAAATAGATTCGCTGTTAAAAATTCATAAGCAAGATCAGCGGAAGAACTAGACAGAACGTTATTCCGATTTAGAGTGCTAATTCCTCTCTAAAAGAAGGTAGCTTTCGTGGATTAAATTGTTGAACATAAACTTCAGGAACGCTTTGACTGTTTTCATTAGTTATATTTTCTAGCTCTAGATATAGGGGCAAATGATTAATTATTAGGGCATGCAAGACTCCTGTCTCTATAGTAGTATTTGTACTATTCGTAATTTGTGCAGTTCATCTGCTATGAAGAAAATCGTGAAGTATAGAGAGTAAGTATTCCAGGAATGGACTCTGTGGGAATATGAGGAATATGAAGACGTCGAAGAGGACGAAGTGCATGCAAATTTCCAACTGTGTTCTGGTGCAGAAGCACTAAATAAAGAAGACCCCAGCTTCTATAGGTCTACACATGAATGCCATTCCTCTGTAGACTCAGGCGTAGCTACAGCAACGCTAACTCCGCATCCCGACTGACACGTCATAAAAGTTCATTCGGCAGTGGCCATTTTCTGACCCCATTTAACCCCGAAAAGAACCAGAATGACCCCTTGTGTCCACGCCGTTGGGAAATAAACTCGGCTGACTGGGAAAAGGACCAGAAATGTACACCTCTGAGCTGAGACGACGTAGTAGGCTAGAAAGCGTTTGTTTTCGATACCCCATCAAAGTGCCCACTAGTAACTAATGGATGTCCCGGTAAATGACGTATTTCGTGTTAAAACTAGAAACACAGAAATAAGAACAGTTATATAGTAAGATACGTTGTGCACTCCTGCGGAAGTTTGTATAAACTTTGTACGCATAAATCACAAGGAAGAACGCGCAGACAGGCGAAACGGGGAAAGGTAGCCGAGGCACCTTTTCTAAGTCATGTACAGATAAAGAAAGCCTGTAATGTGGTTAAGGAAAATAAGTGGTCAGCAGTCACGCCCGTTTCCTTCAGTCAATGGTCGAGAAAATTGCATAGAGAACCAAACGAATTATGCCGGTGCTGATTTTCATGTGGCTCCTAGTTCTGCTAGTTGTGCGAGTGAATCTCAACGACACAGGAAACCCCGGAGAGCAAGTCACCTAAGCTCAAATACGGGTCGTCCCTCAGGAATAACAACCCGTTTGATATTGCACAGCTCCCCGCCCCTGTTACATCCTCTAGTAAGTGTGCGCCAAGACTGGGCGCTATCGTATATCGAATGAGCATAAACATTTACATTAGGAAATGCTAAAGACACTCCTCTTAGTGTATAGTAACATATGGACAGTTGGGTGATGTATGAACATCCTTAAAGAGGGAAAGTATCCTTCCGTAACCACCTGTTACAGCCCGGTACTATTGACTACCTGCCCTTCTAAGGTCTTCGAAAGCACGATAAATCATTGCCTAGTTCTCTGCATAGAAAGCAAGGCGTTTTAGATCAATTGCTGTGCGGTTACAGGGCAGGCCACTCAACAACAGATAACTTCACCAATGTTGAGTCGAACGTTAGGGACGGATTGGTATGAAAGCAGTTGCTTCCTTTTGGTGTTTCTAAATAAGGAAAAAAAAAACTTGATATGATTTTTAGCGCATAGTGCAGAGACTCGCGAACACGTAAAAAGAATGGGGACACACACTGTGTGTGTCGCCCTTCTTCATGTCCCGTGTTCACGAGTCTCTGCCGTAAACGCTAAGGATATGTCTTACCCACAAGGCCAGAAGTCAAACCTTGCATATGATATGACATTGAGATATAGATGTAAGAATGGCAGACTGGGCGTGTTGGTTTAGCATATTGAAGTGTAAGGCGCGACGACGACAACGGACAGAGGGTGTGTGTGTGTGTACTCTCCCTCTGTCCGTTGTCGTCGTCGCTCCTTACACTTCAATGAGCTATTGAATTTTGCTAGCTCTGTCTCAAATGGGCACGCAACGAAATATGTTGAACATGAGGAAGAGTGGCCTACCGAATAGAACATTCCGCGTCCCTATCGGGAACACAGAATCTAGGACAATCAATAAACTGGAGTATCCCATAGAGGTGTACTTTGGCTCGCCCTCTTCATGCTTAAAATGAATTCGCTGCGTGCATTATTACCAGTCTGCGATGTTCTATTGAGTTTGCGTAAACGACGTACAATTTGGTTACAAGCTTTGTAGCCCCACACTCTGTGAGCAACAGATCCAGCTTGACATCAACAAGATGTTCGAATAAGGCAATGACAATATTTCTAAGCTAAACCTGAATAAAAGCTCATGTATTCTCTTTTCGTGAAACCTAAGCATAGTGCCAGGTTTGGATGTGTAACTCCGCGTAACTGCAAGTTGCCAGGGCTGGGCAAAGATACTTTGAAATTGTATCGTGATACGATACAAGATACTCGGGCAAGAAGTATCGGAGATACAGATACAAGATACTTCCGGAACGAATGTAACCTGACACGATACTTTCTAAGTGTATCTTAAGATACTTCGATACATTTGTAAATTTGCTATTATAGATCTATATAATGACGCTGCAAATACCTGTGTACACAAGTGTTTGCTTGAAAATGTCTTAACTGCGACGAACTTGGTTTACTTCAATGAAATATCTGTTTGAATCCCGAAAGTTATGTTTTTCTTGCTTAATGTATATTAGTTTCATTCCGAAACAAGTTTTTGGCTTTTCTTTACATGACACTTTTGTAAGTGCAAGAACTTCAATCAGAAGCCTCCGCAAGATGACACAAATACCGGTGCAAAGTCTTCCTTTGTCCGCAATCGTATTACCGTTTTCGTAGTACCGCATCAACCCTACAGTTGTAGAGCAGCAACAACGCTGGTAGCGATATTTTTTTTAAAGGATCATCGGAAGAGGATAACTACCGGGTCAGCGCTCACAGTTCACTGAGGACATAAAACTGAAGTGATTTTTCATATCCTGCTTATCAAATTGCGTGAAGTATAAAAGTGTTCTTTAGCAACATATTCACAACGTGCAATCTTTTAGCATTTCCTCTCCGAGAGAAGTTGTGCCGCTCAGAAGCTTCCCAGCACGTGGCAAAAAAACGTCGCAGGATATCGTTGCTGTTCACACCGTTGCGACTTCTAACCCTGCTTTGTAACACACAGAAAAAAATTTACAGTGACCTAAAAAAGAAAGCGAATATACGTAAGTTAAATAGCCAGGCGGTTCCACATTAAAAAGTTACACTGAATAAGCATACAGCAAAGAGAGCACTTGCGCTAACAATCAAGCTATCATTAAAAAAAAAAGCTTCTTGCCTAATTTAGCACGAAGAACAAAGATACAGTACGCCAAAATATCATATGTTACGTAAACGCTTATTCTATTGCATACAGCATTGACACCGATGGCGCCACGGTAGTTAGAATCTAATTTGAATATAAGTCAATTTCATAGTGTGCAAGTCAAGCTTACATCGACGAGATCTGTCAAATCTCTGCGTGAAAGCAGCGAGACGCAAGCAACCCCATTATTGCATTTTTGAGACTTTGCAACGAAGCACCACGCAAGACAAACTTCGATAACGACACTATACACGCATCTGAATTTCAGCAAAAGACATCGCATGCATTGGAGTACGCAGCACAGTACCGTGGCTACAAACAAAGTTCATGGCACCGACACAGCTAAAAAGAAAGAAAACATCGAGAAAAAAAAGGTCGCCTTCACATAGACGTTAGTTCACGCGCTTGTTTTTGTCGAGATGGCTCGAGCGCCATTACGTGACTCTGCTCCACCGATAGAGACGCGTATAGACCTTATTTCATATGCTCACTGCAGCACTCTGGCGGAATGACAAAGGAATATCACTGTCGTTAAATTTATTGAGGTGGCTTAGTGGCGGCAGTATCAGGGTTGAGAAGCAGAGTTCAGCTGACGTTTGTTGTTGCGCAGGGTGGCGTTTCAATAGCAGTATCTTGTATCTTAAGATACACGATGCAATATTGAATGTATCGGAAATGCAGATACAGATACTCGTTTTGCGAGACGTATCGCGATACAGATACAAGATACCCAAAGAGTATCTAAGATAGTATCTAAGATACATGTATCTTCGATACTGCCCAGCCCTGACTGCAACACACTGCCTTGCTTAAATTCCATCCAATGCTGCATAGCCGCCCGATCTCTAAGCGCCTGCGCCTGAAATTTCTCGTCGCATAATGATCGCACCCCGAGCTTAGTGCAAGGCACACATGATGATTTTCAGGGTCCAGTGAGCAAAAGAATGGCCTTCGAGATCTGTACTACAAGATGGTTATTATGACCTCAATGTATTAAGTAAATATAAGACCTCTGAGATTTGTGTTTTCGTTACTTGGAGTTGCGTTTGCTCATCATCAAAGGTGCTTCCATGCCATGCTTGCCTCGGTGTGATAGCGTTACCATTGTTTTTTGAGCCATCGTCGCAATGCGCCGCGCCATCAACAAGAGTGAGAAGACTTCTAAGAAATTCCTCTGGCACTGTGTTTTTTTTTTTTCTCTCTCGGTAAAACTTTGTTTCCGCCATGTTGAATTTCTGCGCCGTCCCAGAAAAGCGTCCCCCCCCCCTTCCCTTCTCCAATCCGCCGGTAATATAGCCTTGCTGAAAGGGGGAGGGGAGGCGCTTGCTTGGGATTTTACGGTATATGCTTCTGTTACCTTCCGTGAATTATGAAACTTGAGAAAAGTGAGGGATAACAATCATGTAATGACTTACACCCATAGCTCGGCAAAAGAAGGTGTAACTCACTCAGACTCACTCAAGAAATATATCTTGCGCTTTAGACTCACTCGGACTCAGACTCACCAAAACTTTCCTGAGCCGAACTCACTCGGACTCACACTCACGAAAATTTTCTTCAACCGGACTCACTCGGACTCAAACTCACCAAAATATTACTGACCCGGACTCACTCAGACTCAGACTCACGGCTCGATCTGAGTCTGAGTGAGCCCGAGTGAGTCGACTCATGAGTGAGTTCGCCGACCTATGCTTACACCACAAAAACACTAGAGACCATACAATCAAGACTCACCGTGGAATCGGTTGTTTAAATTCCCATGGACAGTTATCCAAAACGATTTACATTATTGGGCACCAGGCACGCCACAGGAGACGCGAGTACTGCGATCGCTGTGACGTGCAGGTTTGAATCACGCGATCTCACGTTGCTCCGGCGAAGGGAAGCGAAGTGTTGAACGCGCTGCATTAAACCGCAATTTATGGCGTACTCCCCGTTAAACAGCGTTGTTTTTAGTTTCACTTCATGCGTGCGGGCACCTAGACTACGCAATGTGGGAATGTGCTGTCAAAGTTGTCGGCGGCATGCCACAAGTGCGAGCCAAGCGTGAGTTTTTACTTTCACTTTCACCGTTACGCTGCTTAGCAAGAGCGTGATACCGCTCTCACCTGATTTCCAGCTCATGGGGCTCCTTGCGTCCGGAGGATGCCTGTAGAATGAGCCCATTCACTGCGACTTCTTTATATTGCGCTACAGGCGACAACGTGGCCAGTTTGAAACACTGATTCACCGTCTATATTTTTCGGATTTCACGTCCCAAAACCACGATATTGTCATGGTTGTGGGAAATGCCACTCTGGCACGGCCGCTGGCACGGCACCGAATGGACGAGGACGACAAAGTTGTTGTTGTCGGGCTGAGTCTGGTGCTCTCCTGTTGACCTGCAATAATTTTGGGCGCTACGCGCAGTGTTATCTCGATCAGTGCTGACTGACGACCGCTGAATAAATACTCCCCGTAACAATATGATTATGTGGGACGCCCTAGTGGAGGGCTCCGGAAATTTCGACCACCTCCATGGAGTTATTAACATGCACCTAAATCTAAGTACACGGGCATCAATCATTGATTCACCTTCTAACAGCAGCAGGGCGAAGTGCCATGCTGCGCATCAATGAAGTTGTAAATGTTGGAAACTCGTATATTCAATGAAACATAAAATTGCGAATACAGCTATCTCACCCATGTTGGACTTCGGATCATGCTTATTAAGCATGAAAAAAAAAATAAAAAAAGAACACGGGGAAGAAGTGCAAATATTAGTGTATCTGCTTCGTGTCCATATTTTTCGCGCTTACGAAGCATAAAATTGCCCTCTAGACCACAGTAAGCCACCACTTGAAGAATGCGCAATGTAAAAGAACTGCTGCCACATGGTGCATTTACCGTCGCAATCAAGCCATATCAGGACCGCATTTTTCGATCGCGATTGGCCCCTATCTGGAAACGGCAGAGTGGAGTAAATCGTCGAGAACTTTCATCCCTATGTGGCTCGATGGCGATCGAAAATGCACCGTTTGACAACCGTAGAGAATTCGCGCAATAAGGAGAAACAGATAAACATGAAAACCATACCGCAGACAAACTTGTGCTCATTTCAAATAGTATCTATAGCTACAACTCTGAATAAGGTGGGCGCGTGCATATAGATCTTGTGCGTTTGCCTCCAATAATTTTAGAAAGGGTGCGGCTCCATGCAGCACTAAGCATGTTGGGTTGCTTCCCACAAAGCCGAGAAACCGCTTGTGTCGTGTATAAGGCTGTGCGTACTGAAACGAAATGTAAGTTTGCTCATGCCATTTTTTCCTCATGTCAACCGCTTTCCGTCTGTAGAAGCGAACACAACTATTGAAGTTACACGGCGGTCACGTTGCACGAATTTCTTGCAGCAAAAAATCTGCTTCTTTGCCTCAAGCACGCGCTAAAGCCCATTAGATGGGTTCTTTAACTTTTACAAAAGAAGCGCACTCGGCCTCCGTAGCTCCCATATCGGTGGCCGCAGCAGACGACGCCGGCAGTCAAGGTGGTGTCCAAGTCATTTTGATGAACATAATACTTTTCCGGAAAATTAATTTTGCATTTCGTGCAACCAGTGACGAAGCCACAGCAATATTTAACTGACTTCGTCAAAATGACATGCGACAATAATAATAAAGAGAGAGAGAGAGAAAGCAAGAAGGGGAAAGGCAGGGAGGTTAACCAGATGAGCGTCCGGTTTGCTACCCTGCATCGGGGATAAGGGAATGGGGATTACAAAGAGAACAAGAGAAGAAGATCACTGCACGCACAAAGGAGTACAGTCAGTCACTGAGGCCGGAGCCTCTCTGACCTACATGGCTTCTGCGTTCTGACATTCGACTGGGAAATCGTGGCCTTTGAGAGGGACGTGGGTGAGCCGTGGTGATTACTGAAGCGCTGAAAACACTGGATTAAGAACCTCCAGCAGCTGCAGGGCAGTTCGGGCTGTCGGAGTATTTAGCTTATTCAAAAGCATAAGTATGGCGTCCAGAAGAGATCGAAGAATCGCAGGAATGCCCTGGTCTTTCTCAGGAAAGTCATAGGGAACCAGTGCTGTCGTTGACTCGGTCAATGTCTGCTGCGAGCATTGGAGTCACTGTGGATTGTGCTGTGGCTTCGGCTGTGGTTGCGGCTCTGGCTGCAGCTTTGGTAATAACGACGCAAAAGTGGCTGTGGGCTGAGTGGGAGAGGGCTAGGGCGGAGCAATCCAACCTTGCACGTCACAGGGACCCCTGTGCATGGCGGCGCTAGGTTGTGTCCTCGTGCCCAATAAGGCTGGCAAGGATATGCGACTCTCCAAGACAGAGTACCAGACCGTTCTAATGACAAGTTTATGATTGCGTCGTATCAACAGTAATCAATGTTTTATAAGTTGTTAACGTTTCTTTACAAGGTGATGCTAGTTGTTCATGCTGCGTTCCGTGCCGTAATAAATATCATGAAAGTGAAAAAAAAGGCATACGATCGCGCATTGGTCAGAGCACTGAGCTCCGCATTGCATATCTATACGCGCTGCCTGGCAAAAGATGACACTAGGAAAGAAGCGGATAAGAGGAACGCGAACCTACAATTCAGTCAACTGAAAACTTGTAGCCTAAACACGGTGTATTGTCACCGCCCGTGTCAATATGCCTGTCTGATAAGGACTACCCGCGTTCGCGCTCTCTACGAGCGAAACAATATGTTGATTCATACTGATGAACGCTTGTATATCATTGTTCTTTTATCTTGTTTTTTTTTATTTTTTATTATTATTATTTTTTTTGCACTCGGGCTTAGATTATTCGCCCCTACATTGTCGTGGTGGTGCCAACGACACAATCAAAATAAGACAATTTTCGTCTCAGGACTTTTGCTTTGGTGTAAACAAAAATACAAAAAGAAATGGGCCAAGCCAGAAGGACTGAACAATGTCAATTATCCTATGGAATACTGTCTGAAAGGTCTGGAGGCACGTAGGATTAAATATGCCGTACCCCCTCCCCGCTCCAGCTTACAGCGACACAAAGTCCGGGTGGTGCACTCAGTGGGCTCCCGCTTACGGTGCACCCACCGCGTGGCACACTATGTGCGAAATAAAGATCATGTTCTCTGTCCAGCGTTAATCGCGTGCTGAAGCACAGTCGTGAGCAATATAAGGAGACACTCTGAACAGTGGCGTAGCCAGGAATTTTGTTCGGGGGGGGGCTCGCATGTCAACACTATATATATATATATATATATATATATATATATATATATATATATATATATATATGAGAGATGCGTATTTGCTACACCAGCATTTTAAATGATGTCTTAGTTGTGTGATGTTGCGTTACACCACAAAGTCTGCTAAAAACTGTGATCTAATGAACTGCATAGTTTATGTTTTCCTTTATACTCATCATCGTTCACAGCAGCTGTCCGGTGAAACGTGCCCGCTTGCTATTGCGGAGGAAACAATTAACATAGGGCTGCCCAAGTAAACTAACGAAAGTCTATGCAACTCTGGAAACGCAGTACATTCTTTGGGACCCATTCGCAAGTGAACGTTGCTTAATGGCATTCTAGTACTACCGAAACTTGAGATTTCGCGCTTAATTCTACTGACATGACATTGCTGCATCACACGTTTCCTGAGAAGAAGGCCCTCATAATTTTTCTCTTCAGCTGTTCACCTTGAACAATAGTTCCACCAGGATCTATCACGCACCGCAATCGTCATGTATTTTTGCATGATTACTGGAAAAAAAAATCTTACAACGACTTCGGAATATGAAAGGTTCATGTGGGAAAGTTCGTATATATAGGTTACAATCACTAGATCAATTAAGTTGAGTCATGTGAAGAAGCCAATTCAGAAAACACAAATTTATTACTGAACATATAAATTGTAATAGAAAATAATGCACTAAATTTAAACCTGGCTATACTTTGCTGTGCTTGTGCATGCTCCTGCTTTTCCGCTCGTGTTTGGAAATCCATCTACATAATCGAGCATAATTCACTACAAACGTCCCAATTATCTTAGTTTCGAGAAGCTAATTGATCAAAATCTGTTTAAAACGGTGATCGAATCAATTTTTCATGCTGTGTGCGCATGTTTTTTTTACCCGCTATACTTCGCACTGTTAGAATAAGCTCGCCCGCGAAATCTGCCAGCTTACTATTGAAGAAAACAACTACGAAGAGCAGCGTTACGTCTAGCAGACTTACATACATATAAGTGCTTTGGGATAGACATAGTGACCAAGTTTACCTTCTGGCAGTGCACATTGTAACGCAGTACTACGTAAGTTTGTCTACCCACTAGACAGTTTTATCCACCTTTCCACCTGACGTCCCACAAAAAATATATTGCTACGCTTTCTATTTAAAAAGTGCAAGTAATAGCATTTATTTGCATGAAAACTAAGCAAGCGTTCACACTGACTGCGAACCTTAATAATGCGTGGTGCATGTATTGCTGAGATGAACTGCCGTTGAGCGAAATAATAACCTGTTTCTCTGACCGCAAACGAGTGGCTAGAACCAGAAGTTAAATGTAAAATTTCTCTTGGAATATAGGATGCTACCTGATGCTACTTAGGCGACGCGATGTATTGCGAATGAGCCCCTATCATACTGCCTCGTTTCCAGTGTTGTATAGACATCCATTCACACGCTGTATGAGATATTAACTTTTTACGCAGGACCTTTCAACACCACTTATCCCAAAACATTACGTTACTGAGTCAGGAGACAACGTAGCTCACATAGACAGCTGTGGTTCTATGGAATACACAATAAATAGAGATTTTTGTTGACCTCGTGATACTCGCACTAATAAAAGAGAAAACATACAAAGCAAACCAAATTTTCAAAGCGCAAGCCACCGCGGTGGTACAGTAGTTACGGTGCTCGACTGCTGACGCGAATGATATGGGTTCCATTCCGGCCACGGCGGTGGCATTTTTATGGAGATGAAATGCTTCAGGCCACTGTAAGTGTGCGAGCGTCCTTGATTTAAGTGCTTGTTAAGGAACACAAGGGGTACAAATTTTCGTAGTCCTCTACTACGAAGTGCCTGATAACCATACCGTGGTTCTGGGCGCGTCAAACTCCACAAATTATTATTATTAGTAGTATTGCAAAACGCCAGGCTAACTAAGCTGAAAATAACAATGCGGTAGAAATGGAAATATTCTAGCCAAATCATGCATATGTGGCGCTTTTCTTCTAAAAGAGCCAAGTCCGCTTTAACTGAAACTGAAAAAAAACGTAGTTTTCTGCTATAGACAATATGGTCGGGCCGGCTCCAACATTTTTTTCGCCAGTGCGCTCATGTCACCAAAATACCTCAAATCTATATTGCGGTTAAAATCTATATAGCCTACTATCGTCAGTATTCCAGTGTAAAATTTGTATTTGGCTTTTAGAGATTGTAACATTTCATTTGGGCTTGACTTAGCTCGTAAAAGAAGTCTAAATAGCAGCAAATGAACGATACAGCAATATTTTCTGACAACGTTAACACCATGCTTGTGTTTCCGTCGCTGCCACTTTTTGTTGCATTGGCGTAACGACGATAACTAGACTTGTAGGGCGAATGGTCCTACCAGGGAAAATGCGTAGAATCTGGAGTGCCGGCAGCGTTTTGTCGTTCCTGGCATCTTGAGGGCCTTCAGAAAAATGCTCGGTTGTTTGTTTATTTGTTCGTATTTATTTGTTTGTTTGTAGCCTGAAAGCTCTTTACGCTCTTCTTCTTCTTCATCTTCTTCTTAGCTGATTTGACTACAAGCCGTTTCGGATCGCTTCTTCATCAAGGAATAAAGCGGTGCCCAATATATTCACTTCAGTTGTCTTCTATTTTAAATATACCGTCTCGGAGTGAAAGAAGGCCATGATATGCAGCGCAAAGGTTGTGGAATGAAAGCAATATAGGAAAGCTACTAGGACCCAAATGAAACAGATTGGACCCGGTCACGTTGGTTGTTTTCGTCGTGTTTGTTAAAGTAACACTGATTTAATGGATCTGACTCACTTTGATCCCAGCAGATAAAGGATTTCGCTGATATTTAAGGGGCGAAGCTCCTTAGGGCGTAGGCTAGTCCGGCGTCGTCCTGCGTAGTTGTCGTCGTAGCCACCCCTGTGCGATGACGATGACGCTGCCATCACAGCACAGCACTGCGCTGCATAGTGGGTACATGGAATGTACCCACTTGACGGTACATGTGTAAGTTCCCCATCAGTTGCGCTATTGCAAAAAGAGATTGCGTATCTCGATCAATTTTAAGCTATGCACTGGTTTACTGCTCAATCAATAAATGACAAGAGTTCTGTTGGCGTTGTATCGCAGTGGTTGTTAACTGCACCCTTCTACGCATGCCCATTTTTTCACATATATATGTACATCGCTCCGCTATTAAATCATTGTTGAAAGTCAGCGCTGTGTGTTGTTTCCTTCTTGCGTCTTTGTCCTTATGCGCTGTTCGTATATTCAATATGAGACATAAAACCACCAAAAGCAGCCCATAAGCTCACTCGGTAGTTATCACTTTGTAGCGTTGCCTTCCATCGGTACAGCAATGTTTCCGCGACTTGCCGTAAGCGTTTTCTTTTTTTTCTTTTTTAATCATCGGGACGTAATCTCGTAGGACATCTCTGAAACATGAGTCCGAACCCACGCATTTCATTAGGGCTTCTCACGTCGTATCGAGTTACCCACGTCGGAAGACATTTGCCTCTTCCTGGCCGCTGTCAAGCTCTCTTCCGCCCATATTTTTTACGTCCTCTCTAATATTAGAAAAAAACATTTTTTTTTACAGCGCCAAGGTCACGACTCAAGGTTCTCGCCAAAGTTTGGAGAGGGGGGCGAGAGAACTACCAGTGGCTTTCCATTTGCAAACGCAAAAAAAAAAAAAAAAGAAAAGGAAATACGAAGAACAGGAAAAGCGGCGGCATGCAATGGCACGGTCGAATCGTATATATCGGCTATGCGGGCGCCCAAGCACGGCCTTTAATACCGAAGCGGCCTTGACCGTTTACGGAAAGCGAAGACTCGCCGCTCGACCGCCGCCAACCGGAGGCGCTGCCGCTTGGGACGCGTCCAGACCCGACGCGTGTCCGGCGTACGTCGAGACCGCGGACGACGAGGCGCTGTATACTGGGGCGACCGGAGGAGTTACATTTGCCACGCATCGGCTCGCTCTTGGCACACGCCGCTTCACGATCTCGTAAGCCCCATACACCTCTGCTGGGGCAAGAATGTGGTGGCAAGCACGCAATGGAAAAAAAAAAATAAAAAAATAAAAAAAAGATGTGCGTCTGTGTGCGTGTTTGTGCTTCATCGCAGGTCGAAAACGAGATGACCTTTGCTGCTGGTAGTACGCACTGTGTGTATTCTTCTTCCTCGAGCGTTTTCACGAAGCGCGGGGGAAATGCCGCCTATTTTATTTTCTTTTATTTTTTTTTTCCGACGCTGGTGCAAGACGTTAAAGAACGACGCCAGTTTGTTTTGCCAGCTGACGTCGTAAGTGCAAGTATAGTTGGGATAGGCATATGGTAAAAATGGCGGCAAGTGTGCCGCACGTTGCCTCGAGTGCTGACATCTGTTTGGTCATGTTCTCGCATCCATCGCTGGAGGAAGTGGTCATCACTCATACTGAACTGTTACTTCGAATTTTCTTAGCAGGAACCTTCCCTCGCGGAAAGCTACTGCTGCCGAAGAGTCATGTCATGCAGTCCCAAATAATTTCCCTATCTGAATCTCTCAGCGAAACCTTCTATTCTACTAAACTACTGCAACAAACTAGACGTTGATATATGCTCATTCCATTATTCAACTTGTTTTTATGTCCTACTCAACCACTCAATGGAAAGAATGGGGCGCAATACTTAAACGGAATACAGCTTACTCCATAACATTGACTATCAGATTAGTCAGAATCATTAAGATTGGAAGAGCAGAAGAATGTTGGCAAAGACGGGCACCACGAAAGCGTCGTGAACAGTGGCTGCCTTTGTAGCGGCCACAATTTTTTTCACGCTGTTCAACAGCCGAGGTTCTTCGTGGTCATTCTCGCCGCTCGCTTAGAATACCGCGATTTTGTATTTATACTTAACACTTCACGAAGTCTAGTTTCTCGTCACTGCTGAACTTCGGTCGTTGCGTTTTCTCTAGCACGCCCAAGCTTGTGCGATCTCCGTATTTTTATTTATTTATTTATTTTTTTTTGCTGTTGTTGTTATATCCACGATGCATGCAAGTTGAGGAAAATCGGCCTTCTGTTAACCCAACAATGCGGTGTGTCTCGATGTTGATATTTTGTGGCGCTAGCCCTTAGCAACGTTCTGTTTCTCAAGTAGCGCACTGGAATTCTCCCCCAACAAACCCGGGAGTTGATCGTTGACTCGAATGATATGAAACCCTAATCAAAAAAAATAAAAACTAATATAAAAAGGAGGTAAATCGTTCAAGTCAAGACTTGTCTAAGGTACATATGGTATCGAAGCATAGGGTTAGTAAATATAGGGGCCACTCAACTGTCAGGATAATTATTGACTATTAATTGAATGAATCCAAGGAAAGAGCAGACACTTTCCTTGTGGGTATGTACCATCAATATGGCACATACCCACCACAGACAAGACTCCTTTCACACATCTGTTGACTCATTGAAGTGGACGACGGTGAACAAGCCTGTCGCAGCGGATTGTGCGTGCACAATGATGATATGGAAGTCGACGAACGAAATTTAACCTGAAGTGTGCCCAAGTCAACCAGAAGTTCACTAAACACTGCGGGTAGCGCCATTAAAGACGCTTATATATGGAGCATTAAGGTCACTTAATATTTTGTTCTGCGCGCGTGTGTCCTTCGGCAGAAATTTCGTTTTGTTTCAAATTGCGCAAGGTTTATATTTTTTTATTCTGCAACTATTTCATTTTCTGTTAACTACCTCCTGCTTTTGCCGAAGTGCGCCATTTCCAAGGCTCCAGGTTTTGCGTGGGTGATTACATAAATAATATAATGGAAATGAAATGTCATGTATTACCTGAACGAAGCAAGTTTATACTTCATATAAACCTAGAACACAGATGAACATGCAGCCTTAGGAGCCCACATCAGGCGGCGTGTACGCTGTAGATGGCGATGCATGGAACCATACGGGAAATATCACGTTCTTTTCCTTTTTCTTGTTCCAAAGAGCAATAGCGATATCAAATAACTAAAACATCATAAAAGGACAAACTAAAGACATGTTGATTATAAAGATGCTGTCGATAAGTTACGGACAGTATGTTTATTATTCCCACGACTTCCTTGCCCCTCCTGTTTTTATTACTCACGATTTGTAGACGTCACGGAATTCGCTTGAGGCGCCCGCTTCAAAGCCGCAGCTGCTAAATTGTAGGGAAGCGTGATTGCCAGTGAGCAATTAAGTTGTATATTGTGCGCATCTGTGCATTATCAAGTAGTCGAAGGCGGATGTTGTGTTCTCTCATCTTTTACGGCCTTGTGGCATTTTTTTGCTCTCAGCGCGCTCCAGCACACCGTCGCGCAAATTATTGCAACGGGCCTTTCCGTACGCGACGATTACAGATACTTGCATTCAGAGCTGGTACAGATATTTGTTTTGATGTTGTGGCTGCTAAATATACCATTGGGTCGCTGTTGCCTTCCTTGCCACACCCCGAGTATATAACGGTCGTGACATCTATTCACAACTTCACTATTCATAACAATCGCTTTCTGATCAAGTAGTCAAGCTTTTGTTTTTGCACTTTTCCAGTACGTCTTGTGAAGCCTGGGAACGCCGCTTATTTTATTCGTGTGCTTATTTGTTGTCTTTCGTTTTCTTTAACTCAAGCAAAACATTGAGTCACTCTTTCTGTAAGTGCAAGGCAAAAAGACCTCAGCCCATGGAGTGCTGAGCAGTAAATTTTTGTTCATAGCTCTGCGCTACGGAGCTCAGAACTTATACATCAACTCAGGGCCGTCCAGAGGGCTCACTACGCGGCGATGAGGCTCGGCCTACCCGTCCAGACGTGGGAGCGGACCCGCTGCTCTGCCGCCTTGAGCGGTAGTGTTCTTCAGGACCTCAATAAAGTTCTGTGTCTGTCTGTATGTCTGTCTGTCTGTCTGTCTGACGCCGATTCCCAACTTGTGCAGCCTATTCGTTTTTCGCTGACGTCACCAACGCGATTGCAACTATACGCGATTGCAACTATACGTCGAAGCGTGCTCAACAGTAGCCGAGTGCGCCGACGCAATTTCATTTACGATCGAGGCATCCCCTTCGGCATAATGCTTCACGTGTATGTGGGTATCATATGCGTGCTGTAAGACCTCACTCGAAGCAGCGTTTTGTGTTATCACGATAACTGGTTCCGGCATTGTACCGGAGGCCGGCTTTCAGTAAGAGACGGAAACGTTCAAACTGCTGTCCTGGGCGTGTCCATATTAGGTGGTATGCATCCTACGTTCATTGCTAAAACGGATCAGTATGGGCTTGTATCAGACTACGGTAAGTGCGACGAATTCCTAGTTGAGATGACAACCGTCATGTGAACCACCCCGGCTCAGAGTTAGCTGCGTGCATTTCAAACGCTTCATTATAACAAACGCATCACGAAGTTGCCTTTCAAGTGGTGAATTCGCGGAACTTCCTTTCGCAAGTGATTCCCCGTTATTGGGTATCCGCCTTCGCTAATAATATGTCACGCATCCGGATTGGACAATACTTCAAGTTTTCCAACAATAAAGTTTTTCTATCCACCAGGATTGGATAAAATTTGCCCTCACGAACGATTGTAATGGTGGTGCTTCATGTGAATACGAGCCCAGGAACCGAATTCGCAAACATGTATTTCGTAGGCGCCCTTCCCATTGGCAGATCACCATCTTGTACGATATGTCCCGCGTTGGCATTGGCTGAAATATTCTCTTACTAAGCATTTCTATAATAAAATGTTGTTATGAACACTAGCCCAGAGCCCGTCTTCTCAGAAACGTCTATCGCTAAAGTATATTTGGCAAGAGAATATTTCCAGCCAATCACGATGTAGGACGCATCGTTAATGAAACCCGAACACCAATGGGAAGGGGCCCTCACGAAAGAGAAATTTTGTGATTTTGGTAACGGATTTTTGCAAAGCAATCGAGCGCAAATGATACGATCAACCGCACTAGTCCATTGTCACAAGGGTGGCGATGACAGGAGAAGCCGTCGCGCCAGTCTCGAGTTTTCCTTTGTCAGATCAATATTTGTGCAAGATCACATCGCTAAAGGCATCCAGTCACAGATCCTTTCAGCGATTGCCAATGTCACACAGAGGTGCCAGCGGCGCGCGCCAACCTCGAGCCTGCTCACTATTCCGCGCACCCCCCAGATTTTCACTTTCTATGCCATACCAAGGGGCGTCCTGCGGCTGGCGTAGGAAGGAATGCAAGGTTGTTTTTGTTTATAAAAACGCGCGCAGGTAGGATTTCCCAATGAACAGATTTGAATTGGTGACGTTCTTTCATGTCTTTTATCACAGCAGGACGACGGTTTTTCAACGTTGGCGGTGGAATAGGTGAACTTAGTGTCTGGTCTGACGAAGCCCTATCACAATGATTACGAGAACGTGGTTAGCATAGGCGTGTGTAGAGAGGAAGGACAGGGGGTGGCACCCCCTCCCTCCCTACTGATCAACATTATCCGGAGAGCCGCTGATGACGCATTCAATGAACAGTTTACGGCCAACCTTAAACCCGGAAGAGCTGTGGGCCAGAAGAAGGCCGTTGTGCGAAGCACATAATCGCTTCATTTTCATTTTTGCACCCATTGCGGAGCTTGTTATCAACGGACTCGACCAGCGGTGAGACTTTGACCCCCGCCCCGGCCCTCCAATATCGGAGAAACCAGAGCAAACCTATGATGGTGTACATAGATAAATCAACAAACGTGTTGAATAGAATGCGACAGCTGGCTGGCAGGAACCACGCGTACTAAGAGTGCACGGCCCGAATCACACTTGCTCCAAGCAGTCGAGTGCGTGGCTGTGGATGCTTGCACCATCCACAGCTGCTCATATCTCGCATTAGGTACAAACTTCCATTCATGTTTGAATGATAGCACAAGAACCTCACATGCGGAGTGGCTATGTCAGTAATATTATGGTGGCGGTACCTGCATATTTTCACAAAAACTAAAAGTAGAAAAAGCTGGCTGAAACGGCCAACTGGCCGCTATAGACAAGTGTGATTCAGGCTCTACAGCCAAGGAACCAAAACCTTGATGCCAATTTACATAACCTGCCTGCGTTAAGCATCCGTGCATGTTTCACAGACTCTGGGTACTTTCTGCTCACGCTTTGGAGCATGTCCAAAAGAATTGGTGCGTCTCTGACGTCTTTTGCCGACGTCCATACAGAAAGTGTGCGTAATAACCTCCATAGGAGAAGCGATAAGCGCGCGCGAGACATGCTGCTCCGATAATACACTACTTTTTGTGAAGACAGAGTGTACCAAGAACACTGAAGGTCACATAAAACTGTGCTAGCTGGCTACAGTTTATGACTAATTAAAGCACTGCAGTGAAAACGGGGACGAAGGTCGTGTCCAGTCTTCCTTTGCCTGTATTTCCGGTGCGCTGTTTTTATTACCCATAGAGCGAGAACATTCTCAGGACCGCTACTCATATGGGGCGAACATTTCCTTTAAGAATTTGGTTTGGACCATAGGTAAATGATGGATACTCCGAAAAAAAAAGGGGGGGGGGGGGGGAGTTAGCAAAGATGGCTACCGACATCTACTTGTTTGCGGCCCTACGTGTAATATATGACGAATTAAAGAAGTGTAGACACCAAAATATTCGATGACGATTTCAAAAACTCTCGCTAAGAGGTAGAAAACCTCCGTGTGATGACCATGTATTAGTATCACGTGACAGCAACGCCACGTGTCTTACCAAAGCAGTTATAGAGGTACCGAACCCCCTTTCCAAGGAATCATGGAACGACCTGACTATCGGAGTTGATTGATTTGCGAATCAATTGTCAGAAAAATTTCTCGAATCCGTCAAGATCGAGCGGAATTGCAGCTATTAGTGGCGCGCTTTCAGGCGCTTTCTCTCTTCTTTCTTGCCAACGAGCACGGTGGAAGCTACACAGGTAGCGAAAGCACGCCAGTGAAAGAAGTTACGTCAGCGTGCGTCAAGAAACGTGATCACTCTTTAGCGTTGTGATACCTGTGAGCTAGTGTGGCTCACTGTGTAATGTTAGAAGATTATGGAGCGTGGCGCCGGAACGTGGCGGCACCATGTGGAAAGAAGCGCATCTAATCCAAAGGCAGCTCTTGATTTATGTCGGCCGTTGGCCAATGGCATGCTATCTGCTGTTCGACGTCCCCAAGCAGGTGCCGTCGCCCCCAAAAAGAGTGAGGACGATAGAAAATGACAACTTCCCACTTTGCCTCTAAACTCTCCATACCGCGCACAGAATTGGCACCGCAGTGCATGGCAGTGTCTGCTACTTTATGTATTTTTCACGCATGCTACCTGTATTTACCCACGATATAGCGATGTGAGGCGGGTTATGTGCGCCGTGGTTATTTCTGAATTAAATTTTGAGTTTGTAGGTGTCGAAACCACGATAAGGCACGCCAAGGCTGTGGACTCCGTATTAATTTTCCTCACGTACATTACGTGTACCAACATGGACGTAGTCTAGTTAACCTCCCTACCTTTCCTCTACTCATTCTCTCTCTCTCTCAGACACAGGCGTGTCTGTACATCGCCCCTACATAACTGCGGCAGTGCAGTCCACGTGGAGAGTCGAACACACGGCATCGTTCTTAGCAGTGCCAGCACCATAACCGCAAAGCAGCCACGGCAGGTCACAGTGCTAAACCAAATAGACAGTCACCCCTCTAGGAAAAGCTGGCAGATCCCACGCAGTGTGACAATTCGAAGCAATGCGAAGCGTTCGGCGAGGAGCTGCATTCGCGGGTCGTTTGACTTTGAAAGAAATCAAGAAATTCATACCATGACATGTCGTTATCACTATCGCATATCTATGATGCATGCATGCATGCACATTCCGGTATATGCCCTGCTAATGAAATGTACATTGTGGCATCTACCATACATGACCTGTCATATATGTTTTGCATACTCATGCATACATCAACTTTAATCAATGGGCCGCGAGCACACGAAGACCGCGTCATATAACTCTTGATGCACATGGCATGCGTGTCATGACCTGTCATTTACGTTTTCAATATGCTACCTAATGTCAGGCCAAGTTTGCTTTATATCGTTTTAATGAAGCGTCAGGCAGAGACAAACCATCATTTGATTTAATAAACGAAACTTCACGCAGAAGGGCGACATTCGACCTCAAGTTTCAGGGGTCTGCCGCCTTTCGTGAAAGACTTTAGGAGCACACGCTTCTACAGCTCTTCAGCGTACACGTTTACTTCGTTTGTGTTCCGTATCTCTTTCTCTCTGTCATTCCACACTTCCCCTCGTTTTGTCCTCGTGCCAGATAGCCAAGAGGTACCAACTCCAGGTTAATCTCTATTCATTTCTATGCGTTCTTTCTCTTGTTGTCTCACTCTTTGTGGTTTATTTTATAATCCCCGCACTCTATTGGGAGGGAGGTGGACCATAGGCAGGGATTTGAAAGAGGCATGCGTCCACCCTGTCGGTGGGGGGGAGGGGAGAGGAGGCGATGGGATTAAGGAGTGAAAGGGAATAAGAGGCAGAAAGGTGCTATCAGGGTATAACATGTATGCCTATCCAAGTACACACCAAATATCGATCAATACGCGTGGTTTAATTTAGAAGAAGTATCAATACCCGCGTCGCTTTGCCGGCCAGCGACACATGTAGCCACGGTCTGAGGATTCCTTGCCTCTGAGAATGCTCTGCAGTCTTCACGGTTTTCGATTTCTGCTGTAGGGAGCAGCTTACTGCTGACCCGTAGTAGGGTCCGTGTGCTACCCTAAATCGTTCACAATTTGTTTTAAACACAAGAACGTTCCGTTCAGTGAAAAAACCATCAGAAAGCACTATATATATATATATATATATATATATATATATATATATATATATATATATATATATATGTATGTATGTGCGTGTGTGTGTGTGTGTGTGTGTGTGTGTGACGCTATGAATGGAAGACGTGGCGTGGCTCATACGCCATACTGTTTATTCTATTCACTTCTTCCTTCTCGGCTTCTGCCATGGCTTCATGTGTCACATGATTCCACCTCCCCCCGCAAGGAAGTGAACATGATAAACAACATGGCTTGTTCGCGCTGCCAGGAACTGGACGAACTACACTAGAGGGGACAGACACACAGGGGGTGAAGCGTCCAGTTCCTGGCAGCGCGAACAAGCCATGTATTCGCACCAACTAGCCCCCCATTGCAGCTTTACTTGATAAACAACACAACGAAAAAAGGAATAGCGAAAGGGACATGCAAAAAAAAGCAAAATGTTCGCGAAGGTCCATGTCCACTGAGATCTATAACCTCGCCAGAACTTTAACAGAGGAATTTAGCAGTCCGGTGATGTCCAGCAATGCTCTGGTGGGCGAGGCTGGCTGTTCTACATCACACGACATAGGCTTCCCCGGTGCCTGGTTGCTGATGAAAGCACAGCTTGGACTCTCGTGAAAAACGAGCAAGACTGGAATACCTTGTACCATCGGCAGGTCGGATGTCGAAGGCGTTGGATCCTGCGTCGTGGCTGACATAGAAGCTGTGCTTCTAGTTTGTGTGTGTGATGACCAAGGCTGATGGATCTGTGTTCTGGACGAGCACTGGGGGTGGTCTTTTGCCTCTTTCGTCGTTTTCTGTGGTGTTGTCTAAGATGGTTTATTCGTAGCCACAGTCTTGATATCGGACGTTGAAATGGTCTCTGGCGATTGTTCTTTCTGCGGTTATGCCTTGAATTTAATGTCTTCTTTGTCTTGAGCGAGACATCTTGCATTAGTCTTCGCTTCAGTTGAGCCGCTTCCAAACGCCTGTCTTTAAGTTGCGATGTTTCTAGTTGTCCTTGTCGGAGTAGCTGTTTTTGTCGCTTAAGTCGATTTATTTGCTTGTGCTGGCCTTGGTGATGTTTCTGCGGAAATTGTAGAGGTGGCAAGCCCTTTTGGAACATGACATTGATTTTCTTGGCAATTCGATGTGGTGTCCAGGAGGTAGCTGGTGCACTGTGGTCTGTTTTCATGCTTGCCGCGCAATGAAGATAGTGGGCCAGAATTGCTAAAAAACGCTCTTCAAAGGCCTCTGCGACGTCATTTGCGGACGTTTCTGGCACCCGGCGACATGCAATGTTTGCTGCATTGGAAACTTCTACATCATTACGAGGTTCTTGATAGCTAGTTGTCTGAAGGGCTCTTCTGTCATCAGAAGTAACAAGTGGCCTTTCGTTTTCGTTGTTGGACTTTGTGCTGAATGCTGAGTTCGTATCGCTTCGACATTCAGATGGTTGAGCGCTGGAAGTTATCGCAACAGGCATGGCTTGATCAAGTTTCAATTGCGAATTTCGGCAAGAATGCGGAACTATTGAAATAGAACCTTGCGGCGAAATACACCTCTTCGACTTGTCCTGGCGTCGTTGGGTATTCTCCCAATGCTTTAGCTCGCTTATCGTGAACACAGCGACCTTATGAGGCAGGCGGTGAGCGTTAGGAGCAACTGGAGGGACGCGTGATGGAAAACCGGGTGGTGGGCCACGTATGCGAGGCGAAGAATCAAGGGCATCGGGTGGTTCACTAACGCCTCGTGTCATATATGGAGGAGTGAAGACGTTAAAAATGACGACTTTCGTGCAGAAGGGAAATCTGATGGACGGCTAGGTCTTTTGGGAAAAGAGCGTGGGCTGTGATGGCTTAGTTGAAATTCCTCGAGATGGTGCATTACAGATGAATCTTCACTGTAGTCTCTAAATCGGGTGATCATCTCTTCTCTGATTTTTTTGCACGATTCGTAATTTTGAAAGATATGGGTGAGGTAAAATTTGAATGCCTCACCGGTGACGTAGTCACTGAAGTTAGTGGCCATCTCCCGTTCCGACCAG
This sequence comes from Rhipicephalus appendiculatus, assembly GCA_030522465.1. Lineage (NCBI taxonomy): Eukaryota > Metazoa > Arthropoda > Arachnida > Ixodida > Ixodidae > Rhipicephalus > Rhipicephalus appendiculatus. The sequence continues at coordinate 536,006 of JALIZH010001336.1, forward strand.
GATGCAGCGGTAGCGTGGAGCTCGAATAGGTTGAACCAGTCCTGTACGGGTCCATTGTCCGCTGATCCGGTGTACTTGGGGATGTCAAGGTCAGCCGATGGTTCTGTCATGATGCTAATGACGGTATTCAGTGAGGATGCGCTTCTGTAGTCTGCATACGATCAAGGCGTCTTGTTGAGGGCTTCGGTGATGGTGTGCGGCTGATGAGTCGGCTGCCAGGTCTTCATCCTGTCGACTTGTGTGACGCTATGAATGGAAGACGTGGCGTGGCTCATACGCCATACTGTTTATTCTATTCACTTCTTCCTTCTCGGCTTCTGCCATGGCTTCATGTGTCATATATATATATATATATATATATATATATATATATATATATATATATATATATATATATATATATATATATATATATACACATTTTTTTTTGTTTTCAAAGTACCTTACGTGCCCGCAATGGGAATTTTTTTTAGGGAAGTATATAAAAAAACATGGTTGCCCCCCTCCGTCCCAGGAAGAGGTATAAAATGAAAGTAAAAGGTGCCCGTACCGAGGTAATTGTATGCTTACTGTACATTGATATAGGAGAGTTTGCACAATGTATAACGTGGAGGCACTTACGATGACGCTCGGTGGTACCTCTCCATCCCGACGACTAACGTCCATGATCAATGATTAAACAAACCGTTGTTTTAGTTTGAATGTTAACGGCGAGAGCGTAATCAGAGGAAGAGGACTGATTGGGACGAAGAACTTGGGCTAAGGTCGCCATCCCGCGGCATGTCAGAGTGTGATCGAGCATGGAAACGCTAAACGCGTCGTGTAGCCCCTGTAGCACGGCTGCGATTTTTCTCGTGCGAGCGTAAGCGACGAACGCGAGAAAACGAAAGCATGTGTTCCGCACAGCCTGCCTCATTCGCGTGCGTGCAGGAAGAATCAAAAGCGGCTCGCACGTTGCCCCGCGCCGCTGCTCCATAACGGAAGTTTCGTGACGCATAGAAAGGGTAGGGGAGTGAGAGACTTCTCTTCCCTTCGCCCTTTCGCTTACTGACCCAGTGACTGAGGCTGCGCTTGACCCTTCTCCACCATTCCCTCTCTCATCTCCGGCCTGAGCGATGTGAGTGGCCTGCCGACTACCGCGTTGATAGACTCCTCTCCACTAAACGAGACCTCGCTGGCCAAAAGGTCAAGGTCCTTTGTGGTGGCGGCTGCATTGTTCCCGTTTCTCGGGGTATCGCAACGCTGTAAGTCATTGTGCAAGTGCCTCAAGTTTCTCTACACTTGGTAGTTCCAATGTTTTTGCTCGAGTTAACCGGCGAAAAAACAATGATGACGAAGGAGGGACACGAACACAACATTGTTGCAGCGTGCTTGGATCTTTCCTCGGTCGTCGTATTTTGTGCCTATCACTCGCACCTCCGAACAGCAACTTTGCTAAACCCAAGCACTCAGATTTTTTAAAGACGATAGTCTTTCTTGGGATACTTAAACGCAAAAATTTTGGTGTATGTCTGTCTATTTGTCTGTCGGTAACCCGATTGAGCTGCTCGGCCAAAGTTTAACTTCTTTCTGAACGCCCATCCATCTTGAACTGGTGTTCGCGTTCATATTTGTGAACATATTCGATCAAAAAGCAAATACTACGCATTCCTGAGGTACAACATTAATATGTAAGTGTCAGGGCGTGTGTTCTTTATTAGAAAATACATAGGGTACGCAATTCTAAAGACCCTAGTGTTTTTAGGCTGTCTCAGGCAAGGCAAAACATAGTAGTACGGCCGGCACAAGACTATCGTCTTTCGACGACATTTGCAGAGAAGCACGCAGATACGCGGCCAATTTTTCTTGATGAAAACTAGCGCCCAGGTATACGGAACCAGAAAAGGATCGGACACATATCTGAACTCGCAAATACGTTAAATTATTTTAAAATAAACAAGTTGTGTAAAAGCACCACAGCTTACAATATCCTGATCCCTGAGGATCAATTTAAGCACACGCAGAAGACCCACATCATGCTAAACACCACCATTGAACTAAAAGAGGAGAATCCCTGAACATTTAGGACATCACACCTGCGCACGGAAATATGCGCATCTTATTAAGTATGGAATTTTTTTCATCGATGATGGTAAGCGATGTCCTGCTAGCATATTTATTTATCTCGTACTGGACGATGACCGAGTAATTAGGGTACTCGGACAAATTCTGACGCGTAAGCCGCAGAGGTGGCATTTCGATGTGGGCGAAATGCTAAAGATCCGTGTACTGTGCAATGCCAGTGCATGTTAGGTGGTCCAAATTATCCGAAGACCTTCGCTGCGGCGTACCTCACATTGCGCTTTCAGGAGCGAAGCACCTTAGGGGCGAGGCTTGTCCATCCGTTTGGCGTCCGTGCGCACGGCACGGCACAGTACAATGCACGCTACCTTAAAAATACGCGAGAGGGCCCCTAAAAAAAATGTTTTACAATAGACTTCAACGTAGACATAGGCTAATTATAAGGTAAGAGATCCCTGTTCCCGGCGAAAATAACCTATCCGAGAAGAGTATTGATGAGTTCATCTCTACTAAAATGTGCCTTGATGTTGAGGCTTCTCAAGGAAACCTGTAGCACAAAGGCACACATTGAGCACTATATGTCCTAACAAATTACCCATATTAAAATAGTATCTTGCCACTGGTAAGATGGCTAGTTCTTGGATTCACTTTCGAGGCATATCCTCCACTCCAGCAATTTTCTCAATCCTCCTTGAATTGCCTGAGACGACTGAAAGGTGAAATATATTTACATATCTATATACACTTTATGTCACTCAATTTACATTGTATGGACGCAGAACGATCCCCAGGTGCTTCGCCCACTCGTCATGATTCACTTCGTGGAGATGCGTGGATTTATTTTCTATGTAAAATTTTACAAATGATTATCATATTTAGTACCCTGTGTTTTAATGTTGAATGGGGAATTGCACTTGTTCAGGCTATTTGTTTTCTTGAATCACCTGCGGCTGCTGCGCTGCAGATTTTTCGCATACATTTTCAAGTATCTTGCCTCATCCACTCGTCCATATATCCATTCATTAGTATTCGATGGGAGCATATCGACGCTGAATGCCGTTGTGTGTTGCCGTATGTGGGTGCTCCTTAATTATTTATTGCCCTGTCTTGATGTAACATTGCAAAAGGGTACGACGTTAAGCTAGTTGCTGTTTCATAACTTGAAGTAAGCGACAGTAAACGTTTAATGTAAAGCAAGAACGAAGAGAAGGCGAAGGACAACATGAGCGCGGTTGTAATATTGCATGTAATATTGCATTCATTTAGTAGGTAAATGTGCGAAGTTCCTCCAAGCAAGTCGTCAATGTTAACGAGTTTATCAGATAACTGTAATGATTTATAAGGAGACAGTGCTCCTTGACATGGTTAAGATGACATCCCAGCAGGCAAGTTGTATATGTAGCTTCTGTAAATTTGTTGAAACGCACCAGATTTCTTTAAAGGCCCCACAGCTGAAGCAACTGCTTGACACATTCTCTGAAAGTGGTTGGTACATCTCATCGTGCCTATGCGACAACGTATCTCCCCGCAGTAGTTCAACGAAAAGGAAACAACAGCCTTGCAAGCTTGCCTATTGCCTATTTAGGCTTTATGCCGTCGTAGCCGCAAGCTTGGTTCATACATATCCAATGCAGTATAGCTCTTTTAAGCATAGATTCCAACAGGGAACATGCGGGAGAATCTAAAGCAATAGTGTTCAAATGCGTTTTCAATTCGCACCGATTGTTCTACATTCACCGATATTTACTCTGCAAAGAATGCATACATCCAAACTACGAGGTTACTCAAATAACAAGTAATTTTTAACTGAGACATGTGACTAAGACACGACGTTATATGTAAGGAAGATTAGGGAGCGAAATGAAAGGATGTAGTGTTCATATATAAGCCAACTGTTAATATTTTTGTGAAATTGATGGTTTACTAACGGAGTGATCTCTATGCGTTTTAATGTGAACCGCATTTTCTCGCTCTTTAAGCCTCATACACCATTTCTGAATAAAAATACATACTTTCTGTACACAACAAGAATGTATATATTCTCGTTCTCAGGGGTCCCTTCGTTAATGTAAAAGGAGACCGCGAGGGTGATGAAAGGGGAAAGGGGCCAGTTGATAATTTTGATACTTTTTACGTGCCTACATTTTTTGGGCTTGGAGGCCAGGAACACTGAAACAGGGAACACACGCGTACGAAGAGTTTTACTTAAACACACCATTCAGGTAATCCGTGAGTTACCAAGTCTACTGCTGTATCCACTTATTAAGAGTGAATTGCCCCGGCGCTGCCTGAAATCAAACGCACGTCACACGAATTCTTCGCGTACAGAAGCATGCGTACAGCGAGGGAATTCACGCAGCGTTAGCACGAAGCGGCGTCACACGTCCTAGAGCCAACGCCAAAGGACGGGACAATAGCGGACTTTGTGGGAGTGACCGCTAGGTGGCGCATCGTGCTGAGCGAGCAGTGCGACAGCTGAGCCTGGCTGCAGTGAGCGGTTTATAAATGACGCGTTTCTGACCTTGCCATTATGGTGTGCTGCAAAACTGCTTGAATGCTAGCTGCATTGAACTCGATAGCAATATTCTGGTGCGTCAATAGTCACTACTACTCCTATCGTGAGGTACGTCACTATTGTGCAAACCTCACCCTTTCACGTTTGAACTGCTCACGATGTGAGGCCTATTAAGCTGCGCCAAGATGATTCGATGATTCTTTAACCAGTAATCAGCCACTAAGCTTAGGGACACGCGAAAGAATTATTAGATGCGAAGCATCTTGTGCTTCGGGGCTATGTCCGTCCCTCCCGCGTCCCGCGTCCGGCCACTTTCATGAAGTAGGGAAGCACCCATTATGCGAACCAGAACACTGTAGTAATATGAAGGCCGTCAACCCTACCACAGTCATCAGAGTCATGGCCGAGAGCACAGAGAGGCTGCTTAGCAATGGCTAGGCAGGTGGTGTCTGTCGCCCAGGTGGACCCAATTCCTTGATCTTGCTTGCATGTGTTTGGAGGGGGGCTTAGTCCGTCCCTACCTTCCCGCGTCCCACACTACCACAGCGCATGCGTGTCCCCGCCCCCCTCTCTCTCCTACGCTCACCCCCTTTCTCTACTCTAGGAATTATCTACTCTACGGAGCGGCGCCCGCGTCCCACATCCCCACAACGCATGCGCGTCCTCTCCCCCCTCTCTCCTCTAGGAATCCTCTACTCTACGGAGCGGCTCCCGCGTCCCACACCCCCCACAGCGCATGCACGTCCCCTCTATCTCCTCTCCTACGATCCCCCCCCCGTTCTCACCTCTAGGAATCCTCTACGGAGCGGCGCGCATGACAGGTGGTGTGACAGCTGCATACTCCGCTGGGGGGCGCCACGGTAGTTCCGCGGTATGAAAATGACGGAGCGCGCGCGCCTCATTCTCTCTCCTGTGCAGCGCGGCGATGAGCGCCCGGACCACTGCCGTGAAATGAGAGCGGCGACGTTCCTCCCGCTCAAGCTAATTATCTCCCCGCTGCTTCGCATCCACACATGGTTCCCTTTAGCGGGAGATGGATAATTTTTATTGCTTAGGAAGTCGAGATGCTAGGCCATTTGGTTCCCAATAGAAGTTAATAAGGCGACTACGAGGGCTAGTTGGTGCGACTTCTTGTTTTTCTTAGAACGCGCTTCCAGGTATGATAAAGACTTCGTAAACACGTATGACATACAAGGTGATGGGAAATCACCCTCTGTGCGTGTCTTCCGTTCCCTTAGTCTTTGTCATATCTGGCAGAGTGCTATAACATGAACTCCCAGTAGAAGTGTAACAAGTGCGCTCTGGAAATGAAAATGACTATAGCAATTGTCTTTTTTACACCTTCACTTATGATTGTGTGTGGTGTACGCTTATGATTCATTTAGAAATTGATCAGCTTTGAGAATATACGTGTTTCTTGACGCACTCTGTGTTCGATTTATGCAGACGCCCCTCCCCGTCTGCTTTGAACCGCCTTGGAGTGAAAGGGAAATAATCTAGAATTACTTAAAAACTCTGGCCAAATCTTGCTTCCCAGATATAGCTCAGGCTATATCTGGGACAACAGTAAAAGATATTGATTATTTTTTTTCTAATGTGCAACCGATTTCTAATCTGCAGCCCAGCGGTTCTTTCCCTTTCTAATATACTTCTCAGTTCCGCATGTACTGCGAAAGTCAAGTTAGCACCAAACTAATGAATTCCCTATTTTATGGCGGGTAGCTTGTCGCTACAGCTTGACCAATCGCACAGCTGAATTTTAAAAGAAACCATGTGCACAAAACAGACAAAACGATTAAGACGGAAAAAACACTGGTGTCTCCCAATTGGTGAGCTTCAAGTGTGCACTCACGGCGCCTTGATGAGAAACTGCAGCTCGTAAGAGGCGATATACATAAATATATTCTTCATTCTTCTTCGGCCATGGTCATACTTCATACTTACAAAAAAAAAAAATACGCCCTCCCATCGAGCTTGCACCCCCTCTAATGGCCCTTGCTGCCACCCCAACTCTAAATTTCGTCCAATCCCATCAAGGTAATTGCGAGTGCTTCTCCTGGTGCTGGAAGTATTTCTATGTTACATAGAATAATCCAGGGAATAAGCATTAGAAAACAGCAGTTTATTTCGACGCTTCGGCCGGGGACGTGCTTCGATATACATAGTGGTGGATGGCCCACGTGGGCGCGTGAGCGCATAGAGCAGAAAGCTGACCGCCGCAGGAGAGTCGATTTGGGTCACCTAATGAGGCCCGTAAGTCCAGCCACGCTGACCTCCTAATTCAGGGATGGGTGGCAGCGGACGCCGCGCACAATTACGATACCCGCCATGCTCCTGTTTATCATCGCGAGCTCACTCGCTTCGATGATGGACAGCCTCTCGAAGACGGCTCATCCGTTCTCTCGTCGACGCTTCAGTGCAAGAGCCGTTGCTGCTTCGAGGAAGAGGCTGCAACTCAGTTGCTGATAGCACGCTATGCAAGAGAAACCTTCGGGCGGAGACATCCCATCTGCACCTGCTTATCATGTATCAAGGCTTCATAAATAAATATTGGGTCCAATAAATACAAATGAAATAAATTTAAGTAATAGAGATTGAAAATTTTAATTGCGCCTTTGCTAGAACTTGTTCTGAGGGGCTGTACCTTAATGTCAAGGAGACCAGGAGGGCGATCAAAGGGTGAAAGGGGCCGGCTTAATGACTTTAGATGCTTTTTGTGTGCTTATATTTTTCCCGTTGGAGGCCAGGAACACTGAAATGGTCAACATGAGTTTTCCTTAAAGGAGTACTGACACGAATTTTAAGAATTTTCGGATTGTTGCTCTAAATGAAAGTACTGGTGTCGAGAAACCTATAAAAAGTGTCGTAGTGCATGGGAATGCATTGGATATATTTTTAATACCGCTACCATAAAACAGCAATTTCGGTTTCGGTATCGAGGGGGTGGCTTCTCAGTGACGTATCAAAGCAGCCCGACGTCACGGGAAGAGCAACTGGCGACGTACTAACGGAAAATCTGTCATCTGCTCGTGGTGCACGTAAACAACGATGAGTGAATTGTCGTCCAGGGATCCTGAGAGTGATTTCTGCGATTTAGGCTGCATGACGGACGCAGAGCTCGCGAACTCAGAGCTGACTTGACTCGTCGGGATAATGTCCATTGCAGTGGAGCTGGCTTGCAGATTCTCAGCGACGAAAACTTTAAAATCAAAATAAAATATTTTATACGTGTTGTCTGACTCCGCTGTGTGGAGAGCGTTGGCAATGCATACCAAGGAAACGAAAAATGTCCCTTCTGCGATGTTCCAAAATCGTGTCAGTACTCCTTTAAGCACATCCTTCAGACAATCCGTACGTGACCAAGTCGACTGTTGATATCAACTTATTCAGACTGAGGACAATTGTATGGCTGGGATTTTTAACCCAGCTGAGAGAAACTTTACTTGGGTGAGTTTGAGTCAGAAATGGAGAAAGTATTCGCGAGAAGATTATGATGCCGTGAATGAAAGATGAATCAGGAGGAAGCGTGACATTACTCAACTTGCCTCACCTGCAAGCCAGCCTTGTTCGTGCCTGTTCAATCACCTCATCTGCATGCTCTGCGTAGATGATCTGTGAATGTGTGCCATAATTCTTGGTGAGCAGGCAACCATGGTTGTCGGAACATTGCCAGGCTAAACTTGCCTGTGGCATCATCATCATCACCTACTACAACCGCCATCACGATATTGCTTCGTAGGAGGTAGTTCTTAAGGAGGACCTTGTGAAAAATCCGCTCACATGCTGTCTTTTGTTGCTATCTCGCTCACTGTCTCGTGCATAGCGCAAGCTCAGCGGCTAGAAATTACCGCTAGCGCTTCGCGTTTTAAGGGTATATTTCACATGAGCCTTTTGTCAAAATAATTCGGCAGATCCCACGTACCATGGGAATCGATGTCATGCGAAGCATGCGGAGAGAAGGTGACTGTGGTGTTTTTTTTAACGAAACGTTACGAAATGATGTTAAATATATGTACAAATTTGTTACGCACAGAAATATGTTGAAAGTCGCATATAGTTTTATATAACCAGATGTTTACAGTTCCGTAACGATGCCAACAGCCAACATGGGTATTACCAACACCAGAAGCGGTAAGCTGATATGTAACGCTTGTGCTTGCGTGGATAGTAGCCCTTGCTAGCAGTGGCGTAGCCAGGAATTTTGTTCGGGGGGGGGGAATCGCTTGTCAGCACTATATATATATATATATATATATATATATATATATATATATATATATATATATATGAGTGACAGAAATGCGTATTTGCTTCTCCAGCATTTTAAATGTTGTCTTAGTGGCATGATGGCGCTGTCACAGCACAAAGATTGTTAAAAATTGTGATCTAATGAAATGCATAGTTTTTGTTTTCCTTTACACTTATGATCGTTCACAGCACCTGTCCGGCGAAACGTGCCAGCTTGCCATTGCGGAGGAAACAATTAAAACTCTTTTACATGGGGCTGCCCAAGTGAACTAACGAAAGTCTATGCAACTCTGTAAACGCAGTACATTCTTTGGGACCCATTCGTAAAAAAGAATGTTGTTTAAGTGGCATTCTAGTGCTACCGAAACTTTACATTTCGCGCTTGATTCTACTGACATGACGTTGCTGCATCACACGTTTTCTGAGAAGAAGGCCCTCATAATTTTCCTCTCCAGCTGTTCACCTTGAACAAAAGTTCCACCAAGGATCTATCACGCACCACAATCGTCATGTATTTTTGCCATGATTACTGAAAATAAATATTACTACGACTTTGAAATGTGAAAGCTTCATGTGGGAAAATTTGTATACATACATTACAATCACTAGATCATTTAAGTTGATTCATGTGAAGAAGCCATTTAGAAAACACAACTTTATTACTGAAGATGTAAATTATAATAGAAAATAATGCACTAAATTCAAAGCTGGCTATATTTTGCTGTGCATTTGCATGCTCCTGCTTTTGCACTCGTGTTTGGAGATCCATCTACATAAATCGATCGAGCAGAATTCACTACAAACGTCACAATTATCTTAGTTTCGAGAAGCTAATTGATCAAAATCTGTTGAAAACGGTGATCGAATCAATTTTTCATGCTGGGTGCGCACGTTTTTTTACCCTGCTATACTTCGCACTGTTAGAATAAGCTTGCCCGCGGAATGTGCCAGCTTACTATTGAACAATACAATAACAATAATAATATATTAATATCTGGGGTTTAACGTCCCAAAACCACGATATGATTATGAGAGACGCCGTAGTGGAGGGCTCCGGAAATTTTGATCACCTGGGGTTCTTTAACGTGCACCTAAATCTAAGTACATGGGCCTCAGACATTTTCGCCTCCATCGAAAATGCAGCCGCCGCGGCCGGGAAAACAATAACAAAGAGCAGCGTTACGTCTAGCAGACTTACTTACATATATGAGCTTTGTCATAGACACAGTGATCAAGTTTACCTTCTGGTAGTGCACATTGTAACGCAATACTACGTAAGTTTGTCTACCCACCAGACAGTTTTATCCACCTTTCGACCTGACGTCCCACTAAAAATATACTGCAACGCTTTCTTAGAAAGTGCAACTAATAGCATTTATTTGCATGAAAACTAAGCAAGCGTTGGACACTGATTGCGAACCTCAATTATGCGTGGTGCATGTATTGCTGAGATGAACTGCCGGTGAGCGAAATTATGACCTGTTTCTCTGACCGCCAACGAGTGACTAGAACCAGAAGTGAAATGTAAAATTTTCTTTGGAATATAGGATGCTACCTGATGCTACTTAGACGACGCGATGTTTTGCGAATGAGCCCCTATCATACTGCTTCGTTTCCAGAGTTGTATAGACATCCATTCACGTGCCTTATGAGATAATAACTTTTTACGCAGGACCTTTCAACACCACTTATCCCAAAACATTCATACACACCAAGATGTTCAGGTGTATGTGTATGTCGATGATATCGCATTCTTTGCCACAGCGGTAGATATACATACACTGTACCAAAGTCTGCAGGCGTATATGAATACTTTAGAAACGTGGTTGGAAAACATAAATTTATCGCTAAATATCAGAAAAAGTGCAATGGTAGTCTTTCCTCTAAGCGTTCCTGTCCAAATTTCGTTGCTTTATCGGCAAAACGTTATCCCGCAGGTGGAATCGGTTAGGTATTTAGGGGTCACTTATACTGAAAAACTTAATTGGAGTCCGCATATAGAAAACATGGCAGCTAAAGGAGCACGTGCGGTTGGGATGCTCCGTAGACTCAGCAACAAGCGTTCAGGTTTACGTCGTGATGTTCTCATTATGATTTACTGCATGTATATTCGCCCGATATTAGAGTTCGGCTGCGTCTTGTTTTCTGGTGCACCAGCTTACAAACTTCGGCCACTGGTTCTTCTAGGACGCGAATCATTACGATTATGTCTTGGACTTCCTAAATTTGTCGCAAATAATATTTTATACAAAGAAGCACGCCTGCCTTCTCTTTTAACCCGGTTTCACATCCTAACAGTACGCACATTCCTAAAGATTTATGCATCACCACTAAGGAGGTCGCATTATATTTTTATTAATCAACCGACGTCATTTTTTAACCATCAGTGGTCAAGGTTACGTTGTCCACAAGTCATTTTCGCACAGAAATTATTGGAAACATTACAAGTCCAGCTCCGGGAAGTATTAATCATAAACAGATCTATACAAACAAATAGAATAGAATTTGACGATATATTTCCCAAGAATTGCAAACATTTGCCCAGTAGATACTTAAATTGCATCTTGAAAGGCCATTTGTCAAATTTAGAAACGACCACAGTGATAGCAACTGATGCTTCGGTTTGTGAAGAAAAGGCAGGGGTGGGAATTGCATCATCATCTCTGGATTGGTCTTTTTCAATTCGTTTACCTGACTTCACGCCTATTTATCATGTGGAATTGCTTGCAATTGTTTTAGCTTTACGGAAATTACCACCATCAATATCGGAAGCCGTCATTCTAACAGACAGCCTGTCTGTCTGTTCCTCATTAACTGCACCAAATTTTTCAAGTTCTCTAGAATTATTTTACTCTCTTATTCCAAGACATATACGTATTATTAGATTGGTGTGGGTACCAGGGCACAAAGGAATAACCCTCAATGAATATGCGGTAGCATCACATGATGGTCCCATCATTTCTTTATTGCCGACGTTGGCCTTTATATCTGCGGCGAGATTTCAAAAATATGCCACATCGGATAACTTCAATAAGTCTTCTTTGTCAACATCTGAGTTTTCGCATCTCAATTATAAGTGGAAAAATCGATGGTGTTCCTCTAGAAAGACAGAAATATCAGTCACCAGAATACGATGCCGAGTCCCCTCACTGAACTTTTACCTACACAGGTCTGGTCTTGTGCAGTCACCTTTATGCCTCCATTGCAATGAGAGTGAATCCCTGCATCATTTCTTCATAACATGCAGGTTATTTACAAATCAAAGATAAAGACTTCTAGAAGAACCGCTCCGAAGGATGGGTTTAAATTTGTCACTTCCGGTTGTTCTTTCCTTTGGAGCTACCACACTGGGCTTTAGCCACAGGAACGTTTGCGATGCTGTATGCGATTTCCTTCGGGAGACAAAACGAATTGATTGCTAAAGTTATCTAATCCCACTTCATTCTTCAACAATAACCTTTCTTTTTTTTTCTTTCTTTCTTCTTTTTTTTCCCTGCATTAAGCTAAGAAGTTATTTCAAAAAATAATCTATCACTAAACATTTTAAGAATATAAACTAATTTAATTACATAACAAGGCACCGCCCGTTTCATGGCCGATCCCCCCATTGTGGGTTGCGCCAGAATAACAAGGATCAACCAACCAACCAAAACATTACGCTACTGAGTCACGAGACAACGTAGCTCACATAGACAGCTCTGGTTCTATGGAATACACATTAAATATAGATTTTGTCGTTCCTCGTGATACTCGCATTTAGAAAAGACAAAAAAAAACAAAGCAAACAAAATTTTCAAAGCGCAAGCCACCGCGATGGTACAGTAGGTTACGGTGCTCGTCTGCTGACGCGAATGATGTGGGTTTCCATCCCGGCTGCGGCGGTGGCATTTCTATGGAAGACGAAATGCTTGAGGCCACTGTAAGTGCGCGAGCCTCCTTAGATTTAAGTGCTTGGTTAAGGAACTCAAGCGGTAGAAATTTTTCGTAGTCCTCCACTACGAAGTGCCTGATAACCATACCGTGGTTCTGCGCGCGTCAAACTCCACAAATTATTATTATTAGTAGCATTGCAAAACGCCGGGCTAACTGAGCTCGAAATAGCAGCTCGGTAGAAATGGAACTATTCTAGCCAGATCATAGATATGTGGCGCCTTTTTTCTAAAAAAAGCCAAGTCCGCTTTAACTGAAACTGAAAAAAAAACGCAGTTTTTTGCTACCTGCAATATGGTCGGGAAAGCTCCAACATTTTTTTCGCCAGTGCGCTCATGTCGCCAAAATACCTCAAATCTATATTGCGGCTAAAATCTATGTAGCCTACTATCGTCAGTATTCCAGAGTAACATTTGTATTTGGCTTTTAGAGATTGTAACATTTCATTTGGGCTTGACTTAGCTCGTAAAGAAGTCTAAATCGCAGCGAAGGAACGATACAGCAATATTTTGCGAGAACATTAACACCACGCTTGTGCTTCCGTCGGTGCCGCCTTTTGTTGCATTGGCGTAACGACGATAACTAGACTTGTAGAGCGAGTGGTCCTACCAGGGAAAATGCGTGCCATTCTGGACTGCCGGCAGCGTTTTGTCGTTCTTGGCATCTTGAGGGCCTTCAGAAAGATGCTTGCTCGTTTGTTTGTTTCTTTGATTGATTGATTGATTGATTGGTTGGTTGGTTGATTGCTTGATTGTTTGATTGTTTGTTTGTTTATTTATTTGTTTGTAAACTGAAAACTGTTTCAGCTCTTCTTCGTCTTCTTCTTAGCTCATTTGATTTCCACGCAATTTCCTATCGCTTCTTCTTCAAGGAATAAAGCGGTGCCCAATATCTTCACTTCAGTTGACTTCTATTTCAAATATACCGTCTCGGAGTGTAAGAAAGCCATGATATGCAGTGCAAAGGTTGTCGAATGAAAGCAATATAGGAAAGCTACTAGGACCCAAATGAAACAGATTGGACCCGGTCACGTTGGTTGTTTTGGTCGTGTTTATTGAAGCAGCACTGATTTAATGGATGACTCAGTTTGATCCAAGCAGATAAAGGATTTCGCTGATTTTTAAAAATTCAAAACTGCCTTTTTGAGTTCACGTTAGGGTGAGGAATTGTCCCATTTTGATTACAATTCGTTTAAAAGAGAAATATACTTTGGCACGTTTTACGCTGCCTTGAAATTTAGCCCTTTTCTGATTTGGTTCTTTAAGAAAAAAAAAAAAACGGCAGATATATAGCACAAGACAGTCATTATGCTTTGGCCGAAAGAGGGCTGTTCGAAGCACTATCACCGTTAGAAGGAAGTAATTTTGGCAAAGCAGGATTGCTAGTACATTATAGTCTCCTTAGCAGCGTCGTCGATGTGGATTCGCTTCTCGGACAGGGAAAAAAAAATTGGGTGTGTTCCAAATATTGACCTCAAATATCAGCTCACTGGCAACACTAAATACATCCAGAGCAACTTTGAGGTCAGAGTGATCAGTTAAAGGAGTGAATCAAGGGTGCTCTGCCCCCCGACCGACTGCGTGTGTGTGTTGTGCTATCTTTCTTTCTCCTTCCACTCTTTCCTCTCCCTCTTTCAACTTCCCCCATCCCGTTCCCACGTGTAGGGTAGCAAACCGGTCATCCTGGACTGGTTAACCTCCCTGCCTTTCCTCTCTACCATTTCTCTCTGTGGATGGACCCCCCCGCTGATCGGCGTGCCCTAGCAGCCCAAATTAGTAGATGCCTTTTGGTCCAAGAATATAGTGCATTTCCGGGACAAAACACGCGGCCCGCGGACCCCTTTGCTTGCGGCCCGCGCCTTCAGACAGAATAGCCTTGCGAGTTTGCTAAATAGTATTCGCATTATTTTCACGCCTACTACGTATAATAGCTCTTTGTTCAGGCAAGCTACAGAGGCGGGACTGGTCTCAAGTGTTTTGTGCGTGTGCGTGTGCACGATGCACCCCATGCGCTCATGATAAGTTGCAACATCACTGTGAAACGAAAACTCCATATTTCACAATCGGCGTCCACGTTTTATTCATTCCGAAAATCAGTATCCATATGTTTTCCGAGACCTGACGTCAAATACCGTTCTGAAAGTGACCCATGCAGGAAAGGATTTCTTTATTCTTCCAAAAGGCCACGTTTGGGGACATTTTGATTCAAACTTTTTGCCCCCCTCCCCCCCCCCCCCCCCCACCGGAATCCACCATCCTCACTGTTCTCCCAGCGCTTGTGGGACTAAATTTCGTTACTGCGGCCCGATAGGTGAGGTTTGTTGGAGGCCCTCCAGAGCGTCCTGCGTGCCAACAATAGTTACTCCTTCGCGGTGACATGGCTAAAATGGCAATACAAGGCACTACGCCTTCTTTTGCAGAATATTTCTTACGGTATCATGCGCTGCACAGCCAGATACAGGACCGCCAGGGGTCCGCAATGTTCACACCGAAGTGTCTTTTCGACTGCGAAAAGCAATTTTAGAAAAATTCCTAGATGATTTCCGGTGCAGCTAACTTTTTTGGTCAGCGATACATCACAATACGAAAAAATTTCGGGGGGGGGGGGGGGAGGGGGGCGGCTGAAGCCCCATGTCACGACCTGTTTTTACCGCGTTCGAAACTGTGTGTTCGCGCCATTTTTTTTTTGTGCGTAATATACTGTGAAAATGTTCAGTGTGCTATATTTATATGTTACCCACTCCTGCTTACGGCTTCATTTTGAAGCCAGCAGAAAACCTGTAAATAAATAAATAAATAAATAAATAAATAAATAAATAAATAAATAAATAAATAAGCCCCCCCCCCCCCCCCCTGGCTACGCCCCTGCTTGCTAGTGCTATGTAGATCAACTTCACTGGATGGCGCTTAAGTATACAATTAACGTTAACCCGACATGACGCCTGCATCCTAGGAGTACATATGTAATGTTTATAAAATTAGAATGCCAGCGCTGCAACCCCAATTGACGTTTCACCAACATTACGTCTGCATAGGGTCTTTTTGCAAAGCATTTTCGAGACCTGGCGTGGCTCTATGGTAGAATGCTTATTTGCCGCGCAGAATGTTTGAGTTCGATTCCTTCTGGGATCATTTATTCTTTGCATTCGTCGGGTCAACGCTGCCAATGTCAGTTTTTTCTTAACGCTCTCGCATTTGAATTACCAAGGTGGTTCTCAATGTGTTCTCGCCGTTTTTGGCTAGACATAAACTGTCAATCACCTGTGGCGCCTACCCGCATACCGCAGCCCGTGGTATGCGGGTATGTGCCACACGTGTCTGGGGGAAAAGGTTTGACGACGTACGTGATGGGATTTTCACGTTATTTATGTCACGACCAGCCACGCATATTCCGTCAAACCCTCTCACGTTCCCATACTAATTTTGGTCAACCCCAAGTTAAGGAGGCGATCACAAGAGCACCCAGACGTGGGCGCCAAGACCGACAGATACGTAGATAGAAACGCTCAAAGTGTCTGCAGTTTGCTAAGAAATGCTTCGCATTTAAAATCTTGAGAACTAGGATTAATGTTTTTGCTGGAAACTTCCTTATAGACTTCGTTTTCTTCATCTACGCATGTGTTCGCGTTCAACGTGATTCACGGCCTGGTAAGAATGTATGTGACCGTTGGAACTGCAAATCACGTTTATACCCGTCTACTATCAAAGGCGAAACCAATATTGATTTTGAGTACCAACGACGACTTGCAGAGTTCTATACGTTTAGCACTATTTCCGATAGTTCAAGAAAGCGATAGAGCAAGTCGAACTCTCCACAGTGCTATCTTGTATCTTGAAATGTGGTTAACAACTAGTACTACGTAAAAGCAAGTTTCCTTTTTTGTTCAAAACTTGACCAGCGTGCACTTTCGTTTACAGGGCTGGGCTTCATACAGTACAGTATCGGAAATGAAGGACTAAGTTCTCCTTGAGTTACCTTAAACACACCACATTAATGAAAAATAACAGACAATGATACCAAGGAAATATAGGGGATGTTATTAGAAATAATTGTAATGTAAATGTGAAGAAGGAAATGTGGACGAAAATATAACTTGCCACCGGCATGGACCGAACCTGCGACCTTCGAATAACGCGTCCGATGCTCTCATTAATATCGTGTCTAACAAAGCGAACGAGCCCTTAAGTTTACACCTCTTTCCTTTGAACGCACCATGTCACGCATTGCCTGAAAATTTCTTTAGCACATTTAGATGAAGGGAACTACAGCCAGTGCTAAAAAAAATGTCGCGTCATACCGTTTTTCCTGTTTGTTACTGTGACGCACGGGGATTCAAAAGGATAATTTGTACGCTTTGGCGAGGATGAAGTTGGTGGTACCGATTGATTCACAGAGTGCGAGCATGAAGTCACCCGATAAATTAGACATAATGTCGACGAGACTTGAAATCTGCTTTGATGGCTTGGAAATAGAACGTAGCCCTTGAGTTCAGTGCAAGTTACTCTCGCATTGCCAGTTCGACAAGTCATCAGATTGCTTGTTGTGAGGGGGGGATACTAAATGGTGCGATTATGAAATCGTACTATTATATCTATTATGAATGGTGCAATGAAACGGTGCTAAATGGTGCTGTTATGAAAATAATGGCGCAAACAAACTGCGACATCCATTTTGTTCATTTCATTTTAAGCTGCTAAATATAGTTAATACGTGCGCCTTCGGCGGGGGGTTTTTGTCACGGATCTTCACTTCCGCATTCGAGAGAACTACATCTTGCAGTCGACGGCCATGCAACACATTTGCAACGTAGAGTTTGCTCGCATGGTGCTTTCAGGACACGAAAATGCAGCGCCGTGTAGCTCCAGTGCGGTGATCTGCCTATAACTTGGCTCGTCTATCACATGCCGTGAAACAAACTCCATGCCACTGCTCTAGAACCGACACTGCGTGCAGCTACACAACAACCACTCGCGCGTGCCCATGGCTGCATGCACGCGTCCGCTTGCACTACCGCGTTGCGCGCGCCCGCGAAGGCAGCGTCCTGAAGTTCACGTGCGCCCCGCAAGCAGCTCGAGACATCGAGGCAAGCATTAGGACAGGCAGTCAGTGCAGCAAAACTGCTGATGCACTGCTGCCCTATTGTCGTTTTCTATGCGTTTTTCTTTTATTTGCGGTTCCTTTTCTGCTGTGTACTTTAATACATCTCGGTTGTTACTCGCGTGCAACCGTTGGGAGAGATTGAGTGAGGTCCGCGGATAAGAAGGGAGCTGTTTTACAATAACTCCTTCACGCTCCTTTGACCTGTCGTGCTTCAGGTAGGAAAGGACGTGGCAGTGGAGGAACCCTTTCACCGAAACGAGCTTTTTTTTTTCTTTCTCCTTTCTGCTTCGTACTTTAGACTTGTTCTTTCTTCAAGTGCAGTAGCGCTTCTTGCGTTTTTATATTTTTCGTTTTGTACACCCATTTGGTCTCGTGACTCGGTGAGAAAGACGCGCCAGTGGAGGATAGAAGAAAAAATATAGTAAGAGCGACCGTAAACCCGCGAAAGAACAACGCTCTACAAGCAGCTCAGTCGAGGAACGCCAGCCATAGCATACGCGCTCGGCCTGCCGAAACGACAACAGGCGCAGCTAACGAAGTGCGCGCGCTCGCGCTTTCGGGCAATGGCTGCTGCGGATCTCGAACGACACGGATGGCCGCGAACAACTTTCCATGTCGGTGCGCCAGAGAACGAACGCGAAGCTGCTATACTGGCTATAATACTGCTGCCGTATGCGTGGGAGCAGCGAAAACGAGAGAAGGATCAGAGTATGACCAAGAACTTCCTTGGAGCGCGCAACACCATTCTTAGCGGTGGCACGATTACACGGAGTGTGCATAATGAGGACGTGCGACTGACTTGCATATTTCAGAATTCTGGAACATAGCATTGATTCCTTTGGAGCGCGTAGAGTTGGCAGCTATCGGGAGCCCGGGATAAGAGAGCCCTCCCAACATTTTCTGCTAAGGCTTCAAACAAATGTTTCGTCTATCTTTCAGTGACCAGATCAATGTCTACTTAGCGCATATTTCTCTTAACGCTGCAATTACTCATTTAATTAGCGCATGGCCCTGAAAAGAATCCATGAATCGCTGAAGGAGCTGAGACTGTTCGATTGAAGCTAGTAACAAAAACTGCGGAAACAATCAATGAGAAGCCACCGCGGTGACTGAGTGGTAACGGTGCTCGGCCGTTCACCCGAAAGACGCGGGTTCGATCCCGGCCATGGCTGTAGCATTTAGACGGATGGCGAAATGCGAGAAGCCCAGTGTATTGCGCGATGTCGGTACAACTGAACGAACTCTAGGTGGTCGAAGGCTATCCGGAACCCTCCAGTTCAGCGTCTCTGATGAGTTGCTTTGGGACGTTAAACTCGGTTAACCAACCAACAATAACCAATAAGAGGGCAAAGTGTGCGTCCACAATATCTGGGGAGGGGGGGGGGGGTGCAGTTTACTTGGGGATACATATAAGTTTATGCTCTCTTCCTCCACTGCTGTCGTACACCGCTCATTGAAAATGGCTTCTGTTCTTCCTTCGTTTTTACCAAGGCGGGCTCGCAGAAGAGTGCGCCATCTAGTGGCGTGTATAGGAAGAGGGCCGCTGGTGATGTGATGGCCGTTTGCACCGCACGTATAATCAGAAGAGGAGAAAACATCTGGATAAACAACGGAAACTCGGTTTGCGAGGCAAAGAATGTTGTTCGCATTAACAGCGTAAGTGCACGGCTCCCTCGACTTGTGATTAGTTCCTTGTTTTGACATGCATTCGTACTTTCATCCCTAAGTGTTGTTGGCTATATTCAGATGGCCTTCAGTAATGATAGATCAAAACTCACGCAAAGCTCACCCATTACCTTCGAAAGAGTTTCAGCACGAGAACCGTCCCACTTCTTCATATATTAATTCGGTGCAAGGAAAAGCACGTAGTGAAACTCGTAGGACGTAATATTGTGTAAGAACGGAGTGCAGTCAATGTGGAGGCTGTACACACCAGCTTGACTGGTCAGCGTGAAAACTTACTTATGAATGAAAAACATCTATTTTCCTTCCTCGTGCCGTCTTTATTAGGACTACGCATAGCCCAATATGTTTTGCTGCTTCGACCAATTTGTTTTCTTTATTACATGTCTCCTCGCGTTTATCATCCCTCCTTGAGTTTTCCTTGCAAGTGCCGCTTGACAAAGCCGAGCACGCTCGCTAATTACATACCCCACGTTTGGCACGCGTGTACTGTTAGGAATGGTCCTAATGCGAGTAATTTTTCTTGAATTATGCCACTCTTGCATATTTCATAACAAATTTGCGGCTCTTTTCGAACACAGAAGTTAGCATATCTGCGTGAAAAGATGGAGAGGTAGAAAAGAGAGAAGTAAGTCAAAGAAGTGAACCTCAAGGAAAATTCGGTTTGCTACGCTGCAATGAGAAAAACGATGACAGAGGGAAGTAAATAGTACTTATAAACAAGACAGAGATAGAAAGAGACGGAGCAGAGACGGGCTATCAAATCATAGTAGAATTTAGCGCAAAAAACAGGGACAAAAATAGGACCACACGAACACAGCGCAGAGCAAAACGGGATCATGGATGTGCTATCAAGCACCGCGAAAAAATTGATTGAATGGGTCACGGGAGTGGAATATCATACACCGTTATCGTGTGGGAAGTGCTACGTCGGGCGGACGGGCCGTTGTTTAAATAACATACTATTAGATCATAAGGCTTCTTGGAGGGGAACACCTTGTTCGAACTTGTTACATTGTTGAGAGTGCGGCTGCGCGCCCTTGCTGTCAGATGTTAAGGTTCCTTTCAAGGTTAAAAGAGAAAGTTGCGCGAGAAATTGAACAAGCGTATTTTATTAGCATATCTGGCGAGACATGCGTAGCGAGGCCCTCTATCACGCTGCATGTCCACTAAAGTATATTTCTTGCTAAAGTGGTTGCTTGGGCGTGTTGGTACGACATATTGGAGGGAAACAGCGCGAAAGACGAAGGACCAGGCAGAGAGAGACACAAACAATGGCGCTGACTTACAACTGACTTACGCTGACTTACGCTGGCTTCTGTTGCCTTGTCAGATAAGGAGGTTGTTTTCCTATCACAATGACTGCGCGCGCAATGAGCGGGCTTTTCGGTGATTATGCTCATAGTTCATTTATCTTCGACTTGTCATATTTTGTTTCTTCTTTTCGTTTTCAACTGCGCAGATATATAATGCGTGGTTTGACGAATAAACTTTTGTTGTCAGTCAGCGCCATTGTTTGTGTCTCTCTCTGCCTGGTCTTTCGTCTTTCGCGCTGTTTCTCTCCAATATATTTCTTGAATGCCAGCCACAAACTCAAATCTTGTTTATCCCCGTTTATATTTTGACCATATGACTATTTGCACGAGTATAGATGTGTGTGTATTTCAATAAAACTGAGTTGATAGTTTGCGCTGTGTTCGTGTGGTCCTTTCTTTGTCCCTTATTTTCTGGCGCTAAAGCCTACTGTGACGCTCAACCAACTCGCCCAGCAAGCCACATTTTTGGAGGACTGTCAAAGTCGTCGATTACCATCGCAAGTTGTCCCAGCCCGCAGGAGCCGAAGACTGGCTTGGGTTTTCAACGTGCACACTTGCGGCTTGCAAATTTCTTGGATCACCAGGCCTCTTGGGTTTCCAATTCTAAGGCTACCTACGAAAGAGTTTTCCAATCGGGATCTAAATCCCGACACTAAAACTCTCTATTAGAGAGGTCTAGTGCCGGGGACCCTAGGCCGCTTGCGTACGCATGCTCTTGTGTTCCTCTGTAATCCCAGCCGCACCGATGGAGAATATAAAGGAACGCAAGGGCGGAGTACCGGCGCAAGCCCCTTTGGGGCCCCGACACTAAAGCTCTCTATTAATGCTACAGCCACTAGTGCAGGTCCGGTTTTCTTGGAAACTGTAAGGTGTAGTGGCTCCGTACATCACAGGCACTGCTGTGGTATAGTTGGTTACTTGTGGTCTAGATGGTACATTGTTTTCTTGGTGCGTAATAGGATGGGACACAGCAAAAGAAAGAAAAAAAAACAACAACAACAAGAAAGGATGTACGCTGATGTCGTTGCTGGGCTTACGTGCTTACTGCTGTGTGCAGTCTTAATACGCATAAAAAAAAAGTATGTTCTGTAATGTCTTTGTCGCCGTGAGCTGCGATGTCTTAAAAGGTTGACACTTTAAATTGGTTGCGTTTCGTTCTCCTAGTTAGCGCTAAGAGAGGGACAAAGGCGAAAGAAAGAAACGAAGGTTAACCAATCTACGCCTAGTTTGCTAACCTACATGGAGGGTCTGGAAAGAGGAGGAAAATAATAGAGAAAGGAAGGAGAGAGAAAGAAAGAACAATTGCTACGCGAGTACAAATAGCAGCGTCCACCACGCATGCCCAGAAGTTCACAAACGGCTAACTGTGACAGATTTAGCGCTAAGCACTGCTCTCATGACTGGGAGGTTCTTTTTCTGAGAAACAGTAAACAAATAAGTAAAGCGCAAGCGAACTTTCTTTCAGGAAACTTCCAAGTCTATTGGCATTATTTTTTCTTGGAACCACAACAATACCAGCCCCGTGGGCCGAGAGCTGACGAACTGGCATAGTGCCCTGGTGCGGCTGTAGCCTCCCTGGTGTGTTGTACCGTCCATCAAGGACTCGCGGAGCTGTCGAAGTGACTTTTCCCGGTGACATTTGTCTTGTCTAAGGCGTCGGAGTGCGGACGTCACGAGTCATGTATCTTCCAGTCGCTGCGAAGCCCATGTCTGTAGCGTGGACAAGTGACAATTTATTTCTGGTTTTGCTGCTATTTTTTCTGCGGAGCAGACCACACACGCAAGATTCTGAAAAAAAAAAACAGAAAAAACGGCCATTTTCATTTCTTCATTTCAAGGAGTTTGACTCCACGCCAACAATACAATAAATGAGGGCTACAAGATATAATTGCTTTCGTGAATTAAGCGCTCGATATATGGCACAAACGAACAGCAACGAAAACCAGTCTCCAGTGCAACTTAGGGGCAAATTAAGCATTCAGCATTGTTTTATCAAAGCCTCAGCTGAAGCTCCAACCTAACCCACTTATCCATCGACTTAGTCGTGCTAGATCGGGCGCTTTGTCACTTGGTGGTATCATATCCTGAAATTAATTGTCTTTTTCATTGGTGAAGCTGGGGACACCTTGATGCCATGCTGTAAGATTCTAGAGACGTGATTTTAGTTTATCAGAGGAGCACGTTAGAGATCGGAAAACAGTGTGATAGGTCGGAGAACAGACAGGGCTAGTTCATATTCCCGTCAATATTAAGCAAGAGAAATGGACTGGGCCGCCTATGTAATGCCCAGGACAGACAGCCAGTGGACAGTTAAAGCGATGGGCCGGGTTACCAAGGGATACTAAGGATGATGTAACGAAATTAAGAAAATCGCAGCGGTAAAATGGAACCGGAAGCGGTAAATAAAATCGGACAGGCCTTCGTCACAAACACACGCACACACACACAAACACACACACACGCACGCACGCACACACACGCACACACACACACACGCACACACACACACGCACACACACACACACGCACACACAAACACACACACGCGGCGCGCACACGCACACACACACACACACACACAAACACACACACACACACACACGCACACACTGATTCCTTAGCGGGCGCGTAATCAAAGTACCCAGGCTTCTGGCACTTCGCCTGCAATGAAATCAGACTGCTGCGGCCGGGATCGGAACCGCGGCTTTCGAGTCAGCAGCCTAGCACCTTAACCGCTGCACCACTTTAGCTCTCTTAATGTGCCACAACTACAGTGTTTGCTGCACTGAACGGGGCACTGTCTGTAGGCAGAACTGCGTGTAAACTACATATTGCTCATTTTTAAATTATTGCCAGATGTGATATCTAGCTTGAGAATAAGACCTCGTTACCTACTTTTCAAAAATCCCACTAGACTGATAGTACATACGCGAAAGAAACACAGGGACGAAGAAGAGATGCACGCAGGACATCTCTTCTTCGTCCCGGTTTCTTTCGCGCTTCTTAGGTATTAACCGTTTTCCAACTTGGCCAAACAGCTGTGCTATACAATTGATAATACATCTCAGCTAAGAGTGGTGTCATCGTATAAAATGTCACACGTTCCTTTATAATTCATGCCCCCCCCCCCCCCCCCCTCCGCTCACGTGGTTATGCCTCCGGGATGGGCCTACCTGCCACCGAGCACCGATGTCAGTTGATGACGTCGTAATGTGACGTCATGGCGACGTCTTAGTGACGTCATATCGGAACACATGGCTTACTTGCGTCGTTAGTGTTGCCAGCGGCGCCGCCGATGGCAAATTTTTGCGTTCGGTGAGGCCCCTAAAGCTTTCGCCTTTCTAGTAATTGGACGACCTGATTTTCGGATATAAAATGCTAAATTACGATTTTTCGCGAACACGTATCGCTCGATCAATTTCATTGCGTTCTGCTAAGTGCAATGTCGTTAGATCGACTGGCGACCGTGGCTGCGGAAGTCTGATGGGGGGCGGAATGCGACAGCGTTCACTGACTGGGGCTCAACGGTCTCTCGAATAAACCCACGTAGGAGAGAGGGAACGTCAGCCGCCATCGCAGCAGTGACTATTGCAGCCAGCGAGTTCACAACCTTGTTATCTGATTTAACCTCAGCTTGAATTCCTCATTGTTTCCTTTTGTATTGAGGCCTTGCTAATGTTTTTTTTTTCTTTTTTTCCCTCTCCTCGCTTCCACTGAGGCGCGCAGACACGGGGAGCAGCACTGTTTCAAATTCGTGGGAGTCATGAGAGAGAAAGCGAGAGAGAAAACTTTACTGAAAAACAGAAAATTCTGCCGGCGTATATAAAGGCGCCTGAATGCTACTCTGCATAGGGGAAGGGGATTGAGGACAGAAAGGCCCTAAGAGGAGGAAGGTACGAAAAGAGAAGAAAAAAAAGATATTATGATTGTGACATATGCATGTCTCCACGTAATGGTGGTGATGTGAGTTATGTTACAGTTTATCAATTAGGTTAATGTCCTCTAGGAATCTGAACAGAAATTTTAAAATGCGACGTTGCTGCGAAGGGTGAGTAGGTGCAAGTATTTTCCCGAGATCTAGCGGTTCGTGGGAAGTTGAGCCTATTCTACTTTGGAAACAAGATCTTTCTTCTCTGTATGCCTGGCAATGTAGCAAAATATATTCGATTGATTCTAAAGCACCGCAGTTGTCACAGTATGGGTCAGTGGTTAAACCAAGGCGGCACATGTAGCTATTGGGGATTGCTGCGTTGAGGCGAAGTCGATGATAAAGTGTCTCGAGGTGACGAGGAAGGTGAATCGCAAGCCTTGATTTTAAGTCCGGGTCTATGGAGCGGAGAAAGAGGTCTTGAGGTGAAAGATTCCATAATTGATTCCTTTCTCGGTTGGTTGCGAGTCATGATTTTCAGCTATCAACGCATAGCGCATAATCTATGGCTAATTACTCATTACCAGCCCATTTTATGACCGCTGTAGAATGAAATATGCAGTTAAGCATTACGGACGTGTGTCGCGGCCTTCCCCTGCTTTAGTTTGGGCATTAGACTGTGGCAGCTTTCGCTTGCCAGCTGGCTCGCAAGCCTAAAATGCAGCCTGCGCAACTTGTTGCGCTGCATATTCAATGCCACCCACATTCCGATTTGTTTTTTCATAGAGCGCTAGAGGAATCTCTTCCAGAATAACATTCCATGGCGCCTATGTGCGTCATGCAGCTTGTAAATCAGATTGTGCATACCTTACTAATAATGCCTAATTAAGCAGATAGGCATTTAAGTAAGCTCAAACCAACGCGACATTGGCTACCTAACAATTTATACGTCGCACGTCTTCCCCGTTACATCGAGAATTAATGCTGCTGACCACCAGAAGTCTGCGATAATTGAAATGTAGCGCGAGAAATGACCGCTGTAGCGACATGTTATGGCGCGACCGTAACCACATTTGGAATATCGTCAAAAAACCTAATTGCCGGTTTTATTGCTTCCTCAATCGAAGATGTGGATAAATCTATCTGTACCATTGAATGACACGTGGCGTTATGTGCCTGGTAGATAGTCGAACCGCTTCTGCTGCGACACGCATGGGGCTCTGCGGTAGGCGCGCGGGTTCGCGTGCCACGTGTTTGTTGGTCGTTAAATCAAGGGGGGGCTAAACCAACATAGTTTGCTTCCCCGGCCGAAAACTAATCGTTAGCGGAAATGGCCTCGATGTGTGACGTAGATTCAATTAAATACGTCAGTCTATGCGCCTGCTGCTATTCCGAAAACAGCCCACCTGGCTGATTACGCATTTAATGCCAAGGTGTGTCCGAGCGCTGAATAAGTTACGAGGCTCCACGAACATTTTGGAACTCGTACCATGGTCTGCTCACATGAGCATCACTAGCCGGATATTTAGGTGAGAGCGAGAGCGTATGACGGCGTAAACATGCCTTGACGGAGTATTGGGTCATGGCTAGGAAAAGTAACCGCGAAAGCACACTGCACACTGAAAGAGACAGCACTCTGTATGTCTCTGTGTCTCGTGCGGTTTAGAGGTTACCTTTCCTAATCGCGAATCACCAACTGGCGTACACTCACAACCATCTAAATTACTGCGTCTCATAAAAGTCGCTGTTTCGCCTCAAGGGTGGAGCAATGAATGCGGCAGCAACCAATTGCAATGTTATACGAAGTAAGGCTAGCAGCTTCTTCCTTTAGTAGACAACCTGGCGTAACTCAACAATATGCCGGCGTATAGCAACGTGGCTGTTGCAGTGAACGAGGCAAAACTCGTGCTGTCTGTGACTTCAAAGCAAAGTTTTTGGTGAGAACACAACACATGTAATGGTATGAGCCATCGGCTGATCCCCTTAAAGGGGTCCTGCAAAAGTTGTCGTCATGGTCAGGAAACGTTGCCTATAAAAAGTCGAGGCTCCTAAGAGCATGTTAGTCCAGGCACAATATGTAGCACAAAACGGAGCCTGAACTTTAGTATTAGTTTTCAAAGTCAACTCTAAATAGCTCCATCTTACCTCGACACATGTTCCCATAAACCCAAAGTGACCACGCCATAAACCAAAGTCCGCAGGCAATGGCCGATTTGAGCATCGTGAGCTGCATAGTTACCGTGGCCGCCGCGGGATGACGCGACGCGTCCGCGCGCTCTCTGGTGATCACACTGAAAGTAAGCAGCGCGTTCGAAGCAACAAATAAGAAAAGCGGTCATGGTCATGACGCGCGCCTACGAAGAGGCATAGCTTCTTGCTCCCTTGTGCAACACTACCCCCCCCCCCCCCCAGCCCCTCTGCGTAGCTTTTAGCGAACTATCTGGCAAGGAAGGAGAGAGAATGCGCTTAAAGCGTGCGACGATCCCCGATCAGCTCCGCTCGTCATGGATGGTTGCTAAAAATTTTTGCGGCAGCCAATTCGTAAAACCACAAACTTCTTGAATGATTCCATTCGATTATTACTTGGGAAAGTGTTGCAGGGCCCCGTTAAAAGATACAGTGTGCCCTACCATGCGTGACCACGCCCGGCTGGTCGAAGCATGCTTTTCCAGCCGCAGCCACGCAGCCCCTCTCCCCTTTCTCTCCCCTCCCTCCCCTTTCCACGCACCTTTGGCGCGACGGAGACGGCCGGCTATTTTCATCTGTGCTTGAGCCGCGTTCGTCGTCAGCTCTCGCGCGCGTTCCCTGGCACAGATGGTTGGCTTGAGCGGGAGAAATGTCGCCGCTCCCGTTTGGCGGCCGCGGCCCGGGCGCTCATCGCGGCGCTGCACAGGACAGAGAATGAGGCGCGCGCTCCGTCATTTTCATACCGCGGAATAACCGTGACGCCCCCCAGCGGAGTATGCAGCTGTCCCACCACCTGTTGTGCGCGCCGCTCTGTAGAGTAGAGGATTCCTAGAGGAGAGAACGGGAGGGGACCGTAGGCGAGGAGAGAGAGGGGGTGTGGGACGCGGTAAGGAGGGACGGACAAAGCCTCCGCAAGCATATGCAAGCAAGATCAAGGAATGGAGTCAACTTGGGCGACAGACCCCACCGGTAGTGCGTGTTATTCTTTGCTTGCACCCACCACCTGCCTAGACATTGCTAAGCAGCCACTCTGTGCTCTCGGCCATGACTCTTGTGACTGTAATGGTGGTTGACGGCCTTATTGTACTACAGTGTTCTGGTTCGCATAGTGGGTGCTTTCCTACTTCATGGAAGTGACCGGACGCGGGACACGGGAGGAACGGACACAGCCCCGAGCATAAGATGCTTCGCATCTAATAATAGTAACTCTCTTTATCATATTATCTATTCTCTTAATTCTTCCAGTTGTGCATGGGAGTCATGTATACTATATGGCTTCACATGCTCCCCCCCCCCCCCCCACCCTCTAAGTGATTGTTGATGCCGTCCTCGACTGCTTTTTTCATCCCTTGGTATAAATTTTGTTACTCTGACGGACTGCCGGTTGTGTATCCTACGCAATACGTGGCCGGCCCAGATATATTTCGTTCGCTTAATGTCAAATAGAATGTCTGCTACCCCTGTTTGTCGTCTGACCTTTTGTTGAAGCGATACGCAGTGCGAAGTTATGAGGATTCGTTATCGCGCACTGCCCTCAACAGCTAAACGTTCCCTCTTAGCACAAATGAGCGAAGTCGAGCCTGAAGGTCATTTATTGCGTAATAGAGACAAGTGGTTAATTAGCTATTAGAATCTATGCAAACAGAAGTTAAGTGAAGAAGGACTGCAGAAAAATAAACGTGGGATTCCGGAAATTCCTATGTTAGGAAAGCAGGACACGTGCAACGAGAGGTTAGTGGGAAAGTCGTTCTTGCTAATGACTTTAAGACACATGCGCAGCAGTAAAGTTATGAGCATTACATCGCACTGGAGCTTAAGTAAACAAACGTTTGCCACGGACTGATGCGTCACTACAGAAGACAGTGCATATCCCGCATCTGCTTCTTTCAGGAATGTTAGTTAATGATGTGGCAGATAGATACGATCATTAGCAAGTACGATTGATCCAATTCGGTATTTCTTTATATGCACCTGAATATTAAAAAAATGCATTGTCTAAAGTTCCACCTTTCTATTTTATTGTATGTGAGCTTGTTCACTGGAGGCCTTTTACAGTGAAAGCTGTTATGAGATCACAACAAGGGCCGTTTTTGCGCCGTAGTTGTCCGCCGCCGCTGCCGCCGCCGGTGTCCGTAACCAATATCGCACGAAATAAGAAAAAAACTAGATAAATAAAAAACACTCATGACAGAGTGGGAATCCCACCTGGGCCCTCTGCGTGGCAGCCCAGTGCTCTACCACTGAGCTACGCCGGTGCTTGAAACAGCGTTGCAAACTGATCCCTATGCAGGCTTGATGTCGGGTAACGAAACGCGTTAACATGTGTAATAAACGGTTTTAGAACAGTAAAGTGACAACCAGGCGTCACACAATGCGAATTGCGTAACAAGTGGGTCGTTCAATGCTCCAACGCCTTACAAAAGCCTCAGGCATAATTCTTCATCGTCGTCAGCCACAGCATCAACAAAGCATCCACATTGTGCACATAATGCGTTACAAGTGTGTAGCGGGTACCGCGCTTTTCCGAAGAAAGATGAATAATGGCATTGTGGACGCTTCCCCACTACACAAAAATTATGATGATTTATGGGTAGTGGGTTGCCATGCAAGTGTGCTTGTAGGAGTGCCTCCAAGAAATATAAAGGCTCTAGAAAGGACGCTCTCCCAGCTTTCGCTGTGAATGTGCTGCGAGTTCCGCGCAGGCCTGGCGGTTTTTTCTGAGAGCTTACCATGGAAACCACCGCACATACTTGTGAGGTAGACACTCATGGGCTGAGTGGCATAAAAATTTTGGGATCTTATTTTCTTATTATTGTTCAAGGAAAAGTTAACGTCTTTGTATAGACAGCGCCAGCTCCTTTACTTACTCCTAAGTTATTATTCTTTTTTTTAATAAGGCACAAGTTCAAGGAAAAATGGTAGATTGAAGAGATGAAAAATCTTCTGAACACGGGGTTTCGCTCGAGCCAACGTTTCGGCAGTGGGTCTTGTATTCTTCAAAGCAGCAACTTGAAGACAAGATAACTTTCCGATATGCGGCCTTCAGCGAAACTTCGGATTAAAGGATTCTTTATCATTATTTTCGGAATTTTACGGGCCATAATAGCGATATGATTATGGGGCACGCCGTTGTGGGGGTCTCTGGATTAACTTAGACAACTTGGCATAGCTTAACGTGAACCTCATTCTAAGTGCACGACTGGACTGTATTTGCACATGCCCCATCTGAACCCGGTCACCATGGCCGAGTATCGATCTGGCATCATCGAACTTAGCAGCGTGACACCTTACATGCTTGAATGACACTGTGAATTTGCCGATCTCAAAATATTGCAATACCCCTGTCACACGAGCTCGCAAAAACACTTTTGCTTAAGCGGTCTTTTACGAAGTTAAAAAAAAAAAAAGCACTTTAACGAAGATGTTTATAGGGCTTCACACGCTACCAAAAGTGCGGCGCTAGCATTCGAAATAAACTAAGCCAGAGTTGGCGCGTGTCGGAATATAAGTAAGTGTTTATTATATTGCATGTTTTACAGCGAAAGCTGTTATGAGATCACAACAAGGGCCGTTTTTGCGCCGTAGTTGTCCGCCGCCGCCGCCTCCGCCGGTATCTGTAACCAACTATCGCGCAAAATAAAAAAAAACTAAATAAATAAAAAATCCCTATGGCAGAATGGGAATCGATCCCGGGCCTTCTGCGAGGCAGCTGAGCACTCCACCACTGAGCTATGCCGGTGCCTCCCTGTCCTTCCTTTCTCCTCTTCCTATGCCGGTTCTTGAAACTGCGTTGTAAACTGACCCTATGCAGGCTTCATGTCGGGTAAGGAATCGCGTTAACATGTGTTGTAAAGCGGTTTTAGAACATAAAGTACAACCAGGCGTCACACAATGCGAATTGCGTAACAAGTGGGTCGTTCAATGCTCCAACGCCTTACAAAAGCCTCAGGCATAATTCTTCATCGTCGTCAGCCACAGCGTCAACAAAGTGCACATAATGCGTTACAAGTGTGTAGCGGGCACCGCGCTTTTCTGAAGAATGACGAAGAATGGCATAGTAGACGCTTCCCCACTACACAAAAATTATCATGATTTATGGCGTAGTGGGTACCATGCAAGTGTGCTTGTAGTAATTGCCCCAGAGTGTTTAAAAAAGGCTCTACAAAGGCCGCTCTTCCAGCTTTCGCTTTGACTGTGCTGCGCGTTCCGCGCAGGCCTGGCGGTTTTTTTTCAGACAAATTTTACAACAACGCGCGTGTTGGTTCGTTCCTCCGTGCTACACCTGTTGCTAAGCGTCATCGCGTGATAGCCCCGTCCCATTCGTTCGGCATACGATAGTACAGAAGAAGACAAGCATCACTGGGTTCACTTCACCTTCCGAGATACATGAAATTCATTCTCATGATGAACCTAGGTAACAGAGAGATGAGCATTTGCCTATTTTTTTTTCGTCATTTTAGTATTGCCAGCTGGTTTCCAGGCTGCTCTTTTTCGGCCCTATAGAGGAGATCGACAAACTCCGTTTCCGAGAAAGCCACGGACAAAAATGGAGTTTGCTCTCTGCCGTGTGTCTGCGGGCGAAACTCTATTTCGAAAGAAGTCTTCTTCCTCAAAAGCATTTCGAGTGCCTGCGTGACAGCAGTACAAATGTTTCAAACAGCGGTCGAAGAATTAGGTAACTTGCACAATAGAGTGAACCACTGTTAGGACTGTGAAAATGTATGGAGAATCGTCGTTGCAATTGATTTTTTTATGATCCCGTCGCCATCAGCGCACACGTCGTCCCAGAACTTCACACTCTCAAAACCAGCATACCAAAATAAGATAATGCAAGCTGCTTCTCCCACGTGTTTACATATATCTCCAAGTGCAGACACCAGAGTTTGCGAGAAAGATCTAGTCTTCCGCGACGACTGCGAAATAGGGTTCACGGTCGCGCTCGTGACACTCCGGCTGTCACACACCACGTGCGTATGCGGATGTCTGCTAGTCCCTTCCGCCTGCCGGAAGTCGTGCATGTGGCCGCTTTACAGCCGTCTATACGGCGGCTTGCATAGAAGAGAATTCGTTGAGTGCATTAACGAAGACTAAGCGCGGGTACGTGGCACAACGTGGACGCGAGGCGATACATTCTTACCCAAAGCTAAAGCGTTCCATCTGAACTGATTGTTCGAGTTCACGAGCTTTCTTCTTTTCATTTGTTGCAGCTGTGTGGCCATGTTTGTAGGAAGTATTTTTTAAAATTATACCGAATTCTTATTGTTATTTATTTTTGTTTTTTATTTATTTACAAGGTACTGCACACCCAATTTGGGCCCTAGCAGTAGGGGCAAAAAATGCACTCAAAAACATGTTTTCATACAGTACATCGAAATAAAAACGAAAAGAGACTTTGGCCCATATTTACAAACGCTCCTCGACTCGAAACTCGACCTCAAGGGATCCTTGAGACTTTTCGCGTTACAGAAATCACAACGCCAAACGGTCCTTAAGGATTCCTTGAGGTGGAGTTTAGAGTCGAGGAGCGTTTGTGAAAAGAGACTTAGGCCCGTAGTGCGTTAATGCCTTATTCGTACAGTCAGTAGAAATGAAGCCCTATACAAGAGAAATATAGTAAGAAAAAAATACAAAGAAAAATGCAAAAAAATAAACAAAACCAGATAACACAACGTAACATCAACCCTGAAGATTTTCGATTGTTCCTAGGGATTGAAGTGATGACACAGGCAACGAATTCCAGTCGATAATTGTTCGCGGGGAAAACGAAAACTTGAAAAGGATAGTTTTGGTGCTGTATGGCGTTAGAGATTCTTCAAGCCCATGCCTTGCAGTTCGGGACGTCAGTGGCGTTACGTAAGCTTCATAATTGACTAATAAATCGCGATCTTTCAAATGAAAGAAAAATTTCATTCTGTCTCATTTCTGTCGTAATTGTAGTGTTTTTAATCCATAATGATTCATTAGTTCAGTCGGAGAGTCAGTGTGACGATATTTAGAATAAATAAATCTTACATGTTTTCGCTGGATCATCTCCTGCGCATCGATATTTCGTTTAGTATGGGGGGTCCCAGACAATCGAAGCGTACTCGAGCTTGGGTCTAATAATGGATGAATGTGCTAGGAGTTTGACGTCAGCTGGTGTGTGCTTTAACTTGTGTCGCAAAAATTCTTGAGAAACATCTGTGACAGAGGGCGCAAATGTAGTTCTTGAGCTCCATTACTGCAAGCGGCGGAAATTGTTTTTATGGAAACTGCAAGTATATCAGCGACGAATTGTCTAAAGATCATTAATTAATATTACAAATAATTATTTATTGTATAGGCTATGTAGGGCTATTCGCGAATTGCAGCCTGAAGTAGTAATAATAATAATAATAATAATAATAATAATAATAATAATAATAATAATAATAATAATAATAATAATAATAACTGAATGTAATATCTGCTGTAGGATTCGAGCTCAACGACTGTGCGATGCTGTCTGTGATGCATATTTTTTTTAAAAGTTTGTAATATCTAAATTCTATGGTGCAACTAACCGAAAGCAATGTGGTGGCGGAAAGCTGTGATCTAGCTTCGACATCAAGCATCGCTAAACGAAAATATTTTGTTTGGTGCCAAATGCAGTTCTATTATCCAAGGTATTCCGCGAACAGCCATGAAAATATGCGAGGAATGTTGACGACTGGACGCCGCGTATAATGCGTGTAATGTAAGGTTTAGTAACACCAGTTTTCGTGTTCGTTTGCTTTTGTCACTTTTTTTTTATTTTCTACGACGTCGGCTGTTACTTACAAGCTTCCGGAAGCCCCGAAGCTCTAACGCGATTGCCATTTCTTGCCTACCACGGTGGCAGTGGTGTTTTACGACACAGCGGGAGGTCGTGGATGGGATTTGTGATCGCGGTTAGTGCGTTCCAATATCGGCAAAGTGAAAGAATTACCGTACCTCGAACGGCGCATAGAACGACAGAGAAACGAAAATTACCTACGATTAACGACTCCTTAATGTGAGCGCAGATGGAAGTGGCACGTTTTCATTTGGCGATACATTGAGGAAAATAGTAGGGGAGAAATACGTAAATGTGTACGTACAGTTACCGACAAGTCTTTTTGATATTCGTGATTCGTTTCTTATCATTTTTGTTTTTGTTTCCTGTTCAATTTTCTGCTTTCATGGTTGTTCCGTTTCGGCAACGCCAATTGCTGTTCATGGCCACTACTAATTTATAGTTTTCTCCTTTACTTTTATTTTCTATTTCTGCTATTTATTTATTGTATATTTTATTGGATCTTTTTTTTTTCTGTTTCGGCGGCGAAAATTGCAGTTCGAAAGAAAAAAAAGCACCGCGTGGATCCAGGCGCTCGGAGCAGGAGATCTTTCACGGTGCTCTTTCGCTTGGTTACGGCTTTTTGATTGCTTATTGTATTTTTTACTTTGTTTATTGATTATGTTCGTTTCGGCGGCGCGAAGTTCTGGTCAAGAAGCGTGTCACTTCGGTCGAGGCACCAGGAGATGTTTCGCTATGCTCGGGTGCGGCGAAGGCAAGGGGCGATGCTCAACCTAAGTAGCGTTTTTTTTTATTAAATCTTCGGAAATGCGAGGGTAACCCGCCTTCAAAGACAGTACTGCCAGCTTCCTCCATCGAGGCGTGGGAGTTACTCCTGTCCTCAACTGACCACCGTATTCAGACAGAAGCGATTAACCTGGGCCGGGGCGGTCTTAGCAAGCTACTGGCAACCACCCTTCGAACCGCCGCAAGCTAAATTAACCGATAAGTGCGGCAAGTTGGGCGCGGTGGTAAAGATGCATAACTTCGGCTGGGTAGCCCATAATACACGGATACAAAAGGGAGAGACGTAGACAGCACAAGCGCTTGTACTGTTTACGTCACTACCTTCTGTATCCGTGTGTTATGCGCTACCCAGTCGAAGTTATGCTAAATTAACCGACCTCATTGTGCTGTCAATGAAGTTGTGGCTATCTATCTAAGAGGTGCGCTCTAAAACGGAAGGGAAAGGCGGGAAGTCTAACCATGCTCATGCTTGTCTGGCTCCTCAACACTTGAGGAGAGGGAGTAATAGATAACACAGAGAAGAAAAACAAAGAGTCGGAAAAATAACGAAGAGGTTTAGCGCGAGGACACAAAACACGAACGCGCTCTAGCCCTTCACAAACGTTCGAAAAAATCGCAATTTGGACTCCACGGACATACACGTATCTTGAAGTCCCATGTACATAAAGCCACATGTACTCTCATGAGCAGAATGAGTGGGAATGCGAACGAGAAGCAGCTGGTAGGACTCTCTTACAGAGGCTAGCGGACAAGCGCGTCGCGGTATTGTGAGTGGCGCTTATGTTCTTAGATTTTAGCCGGGTGAATCCATCTTCGCCCACTGAGTATGCTCCTATTGTTATCGTGTGCTCGCGCAAATAAGTTCAGCACTTAATATCGCGAACTGACTATGTGTTTATAGGCATCCCTTCGCGAATCCCCCATGATGTATGTACCACAGTGACGTAATAGGCGGAATATTACAACCTAAATTCATTTATCCACTCGGCCATAGTTCTCCACACGCACACATCCCTCAACGGCATTCTTCGCCCAACAAGAAAAAGAGACGAGGTGATAGGCATGAAATGTACCTTGCTTCCCTTTCGCCTTCATGATGAAGACCGCTAACAGCCGCAGAAGAAGAGGCCGTGGACTTAGATTTTCTAGCTGCAGCTGCTATAGCGATAACTGAAACAGGTGTCACGTAATTTATATTCCGACATTCCGTTGGTTCTGCATCGCGTTTCATTGGGACTATCTATCTATCTATCTATCTATCTATCTATCTATCTATCTATCTATCTATCTATCTATCTATCTATCTATCTATCTATCTATCTATCTATCTATCTATCTATCTATCTATCTATCTATCTATCTATCTATCTATCTATCTATCTATCTATCTATCTATCTATCTATCTATCTATCTATCTATCTATCTATCTATCTATCTATCTATCTATCTATCTATCTATCTATCTATCTATCTATCTATCTATCTATCTATCTATCTATCTATCTATCTATCTATCTATCTATCTATCTGAGCAGAAAAAAAAAGGTAGAAAACTCCAGAATAAGAAAGGTTGTGCATTGCGCTGCTCTTTAGATCACCAGAGCTATTCGGGGACAACTGCCAGTTTTTTTATAAGGTAAATTCATGCGCATATCCCTAATGATCCCGGCCGTTGCGGCTGCATTTTCGACGCAGGCGAAAATTCTCGAGGCCCGTGTGCTTAGATTTAGGTGCACGTTAAAGAACGCCAGGTGGTCGAAATTTCCGGTGCCCTCCAATAAGGCGTCTTTCATAATCGTATTGTTCATTTTGGGACGTTAAACTCCATCAATTATTATTGTTGTTATTATTATTATTATTATTATTATTATTATTATTATTATTATTATCATTATTATTATTATTATTATATGTCCTAATGCATTCAGACATGAAAGAAAGCGCGCTGTCCTTAACCATCCTCCATTAGTAAAACAAAGATATATAAAGATAGAGAGAAGATTTAACGGCAGAAACTAGCAAAAGAAGTGAACATACGATGAGAACGTTAACCTTTTATCGCGTTGTGCTAAGGAAAACTGCTTGCGAAAATTAGATGCAATGTATTTAAGACTCGCGAAAATCACCTCAGTGGAGCGTTTTGTGCAAAAGTAGAGTCGAAAGCGTTCTTGTGTAGCAAAACCTTGAAGGGAGTATGCGAAACTGAGAAACTGAAATTAAATCGAATGTAGATTTCATTAGTGAATTCGGCAATGAGCTCTTCATATTCCCAGAATTCTTCATATTCCCGCAAAAGTTAGAGTCTTATTTTAGCAACAACTGAGCCTTTCTTTCTCATTTCACGTCGGCGAAGGTAAAAAATCATCTCTTTCTCTGGACCGGCGCCTCCCTGTCCAGAGAATGGCCCGTGCCTCGTTCATCTTCTAGAAGAAGCAAGTGGTAAAGTTACCCGACGTCATTGTCTAGCTAAATTGCTGTCCTTCACGGAAGTCATCAAAAGATCACTTTCTGATGAGTTCTCCGCGCAAAAATAAAAACCGTAAAGAGAGAAAACCGTTTGAAACGCCGGAATCCCAGAAAGAATGGAAAACCCCAGTCACGTATGACTGCTTGTATCTTCATTATTTTTTTCTTTTTTCGCGACACCACGCAATCCGACCAGCCTTGACATCTCCTAGAATCATAATCATTCCTGAGACCAATAAAGCTGCATCGTTAAGGACTACGTGCGTTTTGCACTTCATTTACTTCAATCCATGGGTTATTATAAGGACTACAGCACTTGTCACAGAGCGCGTGTTCCAATAAACGAAAATGTGCACGGATTATTACATAAAAACATGAACTGTCTATGTTTATCTAAAGGACTTTATTGACAAAGTTCTTGACAACTTTGTCAAGCGCTTTCCCGCTTTTATTCCCGCTCTCTATGTCACTGTATATGTGCTGATGGGAATGAATATTATTTGGCATTTGTCATCGGCATAAGCGCCCCTCGCAACTCGTTCAATTCAATGTCTACAGTGAAATTTCTTGACATCTCACGAGCCGTTAGCAATTAACTGCCAAATCGTAATTGGAGTATCAATGGTAGGACTTGGGTGAGTTGCTAATGTCTCCATTTCCTTTACTACCACAAAACAGTGAACAAGAACCAAAGGCTTGCGATATAATATTGTGCAGGTGTTTTCTACATATCGGCAACTAAATTTTGAAAACTGCGAATAATATGAGCGCTCTTTTACTCTTTGCACTTGGTTACTTTTGAAGACGGATGTTATAAGGCATGAAAAAATTAAATATTCATTCCACTAGTTTCTAAAATAAGGCAGTGGTGTGTTTTCAACCAAGTACTTTTCGGTACATTAGCAGCAATTTAGAAATGAAAAATGATGAGACTGCACGGCATACGGACTTTAAGTGACTCAAGTTTCGACGCATTAGTTCCTAAAATGAGCTAAGGAACACTGTGGTTGCAATATGTTTTGTCATTTTACAAAATTCACGGAGCAGCATTGAAAATTCACCGGAATTTAGTCGGCACCTTTATGAAATCTGCTAGTTTTGAAAATTCGTTCCAAGGATATTTGTCTTCAGAATTGACTCGCCGAAGTTCATAAACTTCAGCAATTACTATCACCAAATTATATAATGTAATGATGAGGGTTAAACAAGGCACCGGCAAAAGCGTAAACTAAGTGGCACTGGCTAAGCTTCAAGTTAAAGCGACTCGGCTAGCACTCCAAGGGATAATTGTGGTGCAGATATAGGGAAGCTCCGATAAAACGAAAACTTCTGCGCCAAGGAAATACACTATTCATATTACCAGCGACGACTTGGTCACGTTTAAGTAGGGCAACTACCACCATTTTTAAAAGATATTCCGCGTTGAAGTGTACACCACGTGTTCCTACGCAGATATTGATCGAATGTTAATAATATGGTTGCCCATGAAAAAAAAAAAAGAGTGTCTTGCGAGGTAAACTGTCAGGATTGGCGGACGCATCGAAATGTCCTGAATCCCTTGAATTAGTGGTCTTTTAATCGGAAGTGAATAAAAAAAATTATTTAATTCATTTCATCTGATGAAATGATGCAAATGTAGCTGGGGGAGCTCGCAAGTAGCATGCACTCATCAATACAATTGACTATAAAGGAAAACAAAGCAGATTGTTTTAATTGAAATCGTGTGGAACGGAGTCGAATGATCGTCTAACGAATGATGCGGCAAAATGAATACAACTTATCTCGTTCACACCATTCGCATACTCTTTGGGGTCGAATGAGCAGCCTTGACGCCAGGGACGCTCTGAATATATGGCTAATGACTCATGTTATTCCAAGTCTATGCAGCAAGGATGGAAGCAAACCGAAAGGCACAAGTCTGGAAGGTTAACCAAAAAAGTGTCCGCATGGCCACCCTATTCTAGAGGATTGGGAAAGGGGAATAAAAAGACGAGAAAGCGGGCAAAAATGTGAATACAAAAAATAACCGACGATTACAATGCTGCCTAAGGCGAAATGTGGCTGCAGCTCTACGCAAGTTTCAATTCGCAATATATTGAGGCAAGGAATTATAGAGAAACATGTGTAGGGGCAGTCACGCAGGAGTATTTACTTATTTCTTATTTCTGTATTCTACAAGCCCTAAAACAATTGAGCCTACTCCTACTGTACGAGAACTACAGTAACCACGTACATGTATACGGATGGCTCGACTACGTCGTCCAGTTCTGGTGGAGCGGTGGTTATACCATCACAAGGGGTAACTCTGCGTTTTAAGACTTCCCATGCGACGTCGTGTACGGCGGCAGAACTCGCGGCTCTGCGTAGCACTGGAACTCATCGATTCTGAAGGAAGACCAAGTAAATGGGCTGTGCTTTTCTGACTCAAAACCGGCGTTACAGTGCCTGCGGTCAGTTTTCCGACGCGGATGTCACGAACAGTTGACATATGAAACCGTGAAACTTCACCACCACTTAATGCAAAAAGGCCATGACATTGGCTTTCAGTGGATACCTGGACAGGTACAGCGGAAATGATTCCGCTGATAATGCTGCTCGCCAATCACATCAGGAAGCAAACATCGTTCCCATTCCGCTTTCAAGAACAGACGCTGCGAGGCAGATTCGTCAACTGGCCCGCAGTCTCACACTGACTGAGTGGAACGTGCCAAATATACAACAGACCAGACTGCATCAACTTAACCCTTCACTGCAACTCCAGCCTCCATCCGGCCTTCATCGTCGCGAAGCTTCGCTTCTCTATCGCCTTTGCTTTGGAGTTGCTTTCACGAAAGCACATACAACGTTAAGTCGGAGTGACTGACAGTGCGGCATGCGATGTTTGAGGCACCGACGAAAATATCGAACACCTGCTGTGCCACACTGTCCTCGTTTTGCCTCAGAGAGACAAGTACTTGCCAACGCATTGTGGCGACTGGATGATCGGCCACTTTCGTGCAGGTGCTATTACAGCACCGTCCACATCTATCGACAGCCCACAAGGCAGTGAAAGCCCTCTTGTGCTTTTTGAGGACGACGGGCTTGTGTGAACGCCATCTAACTTGCGGTGCAGTTCCACACGCTGCACTGAATTTCACTGCCTCTCTTTTCCTTCTCTTCCCTCCTCTCTCATCTTTCTATTCCCCTTCCCTAATCCCCCAGTGTAGGGTAGCCAACCGGAAGTCTTTCTGGTTAACCTCCCTGCCTTCTCCCTTTCTGTTTGATTCCTTCCTTCCTTCTGTATTCTACAATTTCATTTTAAAACTTTAAAATCATTTTCCATATTTTCTGTTTATTTTTTTTATTTTTGTGGCCTTCAAGCTCCACAGTGATACGACATAGCTACTGAGCTGTCACATCATGTATATAATGAAGCATTACTGTTCTCCCGATAATCATGTCCCAGATCTTCATATCTTTCTTTGCTTTGAGTGACAAGCTTACCTACCACCTTGAGTGATCATTGAAGCTTTTCCACGCTGGTTTGGTCCTACCCCGCCGTTAACGATAAAAAAGAAGTGTCTAAATATGGATGCATTCATGAAGAAAAAAAAAACGAAAAAAAAAAAAAACATGCGTCGGCCGGGAATCGAACCCGGGCCACCCGCGTGGCAGGCGAGTATTCTACCACTGAACCACCGACGCCGATGTCCAGTGGGCTTAAAGGCAGTACCTGTTATTGCGCAACGTCTAGCTTGATTTAGGTCACCCGCAGCGACGACTGCTCGTTCTCTGGGAGCCGGGATACGTTGCGACAAACGATTTTGCGGCGCAAAATACACCGAGGGAGTAAGATGAATAGCTCAAAAAGAATAGTGCATTCACAGCGCAACGCACGTTGCTACGACGTAGACAATATTGGCCCTTGAAAGTTCTCTACGCCATTTCTTCATCGAAGAGCGTTGACTTGACAACAATTGTTATACGGTGTAGCGCATCGGACACTACGTTGCACCTCACCGTTGGAACAAACTTAACATGAAACCCTTGCGGGAAGCTCGAAGTATATTTCAGCCGAGCAAATATCGAGGGGTATCAGTGACTCAATCTTCGTGCATGTAGTGCGGGCCACCCCGTTTTCTCTCACGGGGTGAAAACACAAGGAGGCCTCTTAGGACGCTGGTAGTAAACGCTAGCATCAAAGTTGTTCATAATAATCATTCGCGTTTTCTGCCTGAAGTTGTACAGCCTCATACCATGGATTTAGTATTTGCGTCGTGCGGATAGCAATTAAACCATCCACAACTTCTCGGGAACGCCATTTCAGAAGGCGGGTCCAAAACCTCTGCATAATTAGGATTCTAACAGAGGGGACGGGTTGAGTGAACCATGCGCCAATATGACTCCGCTCCCTTGGATCAATGCAATCGACCGAGAAGAAAAAGTAGCAGATTGCCTTCCCATTCGAGTCATCTTGGGTGAATGTAGAAGGGTCCGTGTGACTTTATTTGCTTGTTTCTCTAGATCGTTTGGAGATCATGTTTCATAGATGTGTATGAAGGGGCGCGACATGATTTTTGAACGAGCATGCCCACGCTTTAGCTTTTTCCTTTAGGTTCGTTAATATTGGCGATGATTATATTTGGGAGTGGGTCTCAGTTCGTGCCCGTCAAGCAGGTCTTCGCGGCAACTTAGCATTTCTTGACTCGATACTGAGGCGCATAACAATATTATAACTCTAAATATCCTGTATGTCGAAGGAAGCTAAGGAGTAAACGGATAAAGCACTCACGAGGGCTTCATTAGCCATGGCGCACTAATTCATCTTACACTCTGAAGGCCTGAATGGAAGGTAATGAATGGCGCGGTTTCCTCTCACACGTTCTTTGCCCATGGTGTGTGACTGAATTAACGCGACGTAATTCAAACATTCGTGGTGATTCCT
This sequence comes from Rhipicephalus appendiculatus, assembly GCA_030522465.1. Taxonomy (NCBI): domain Eukaryota; kingdom Metazoa; phylum Arthropoda; class Arachnida; order Ixodida; family Ixodidae; genus Rhipicephalus; species Rhipicephalus appendiculatus. Next base: position 577,884 of record JALIZH010001336.1, read on the forward strand.
ACCCTTGAAGGCTCCTCGATCAATAATTCAATAGTGCCGTCATCTTCGCTTTGGTATGCACACACGATGAGTCGGTAAGGTCTGCTACAGCCAGCCACAAGGCATTGCTGAACTTCCGCGCAAGCTAGAAGGCAGTCAGTCATCAGGGAAATGCCTTGCCGGGACCTGCCGCATACTGCCGGAAGGCCCAATAAAGTTAATGGCTGGTCATGCTTCCGGAAGCACCTGACGCTAATAGGTGGTAATGCTGTCACGACTGCATGCATTACCTCGGAAAGATGGAGAGTGCAAAAACGAGCGAGAGCGGTACATATACTGAAGGACCTTCAACCCTTCACCCTTTGTATTCTTCCACGAGCAGGTTTGCTTTGGAGCAACCATAAAATGCTGCATCCCGCTTCGATACAATGCAGTACCTGTCGCGGCATTTGACGGGATGGTCACTGGAAGGATACAAGCAACATTTTGCCGCCGCTACTTGTTTTGCGGGCCTTCTGATGTCCCTGACAGGGTGGGTCCCCCCAAGTATTTTGTTCGTGATGTGGTAATTGCAATGTTGTCCTGGGGAATGCGGAATGTTTTCCACACGTAGTAAAGAAATTATAAAAAAACAATAAAGCTTACAAGCTCTCTGACGTTGCACAAATTATTAAAAAAAATTTCGGATCAGCTATTCAATTCGCTGTCACCTCAGTTCAATAGCTTCTGACAACGCCTGTGGTATATTTCCACTAACTGTATGAAACTTTCGATGCAGACAATGAGGGGTGGGTTACGGCACTTCGTCAGGCATTTCATTGCCTTTTTGCCAACTTCACCTAATGAACTGTCGATGAGGATCCGTCGTGCTGACAGCATCATTCAGTCCAGGGCGCAACAGGTTCCCACGAAAACAGGCACTGCCGCTACCGCTACCGCGAACTCTGGTCTAAGTATATACGAGCCAAGATCAAACTGACTTCATCTGAAGCAGAGAGAGCGGGACCGCAAGTATCGGAGCTTGTTAGTTTGATATTGACGCGTTTCACTCCGTTAGTATATTGTGCGTCTCTGCCATTACGCTACCATACTGGCACTGTTCACTTCATATCAGGCGATTAGCACGCTCCGCTGAGTCACTTGTCTTGGTGATCATTGTATTTTTAATGAAACTTGTTCAAGAGAAGTAGAGTACTCAGCAGTATGGAGATTTTTCAGTAACTACATGAAGGACGGAAGGTACCTGACTCCCTGTAATTGGACCTCGTGTATACAAGTGGTCCAGCGTACGCCTTCATTAAGAACGAAAGCATCAGACGACAACGTCGCGTGCAGGGCTACACGCGCGTCCGCTATTCGAAGGGACCGTGAAAGCGCCCACTCACTCACTGTAAGAAGAAAACACGAGGCAGGAAGCAACAACAGCGCCGATCCTAATCTTCTCGCCACAAGATTTGCAGGAGACCGGCAACTCGCTGTCAGTTCAATGTCAACGTTGTCGTGGACAGGACACACGTTCCTTTCAAAGTTGCGTTACAGATTCGTTGAAAGGGACGGTATTCGTACACTAGGCCAAGGATAGG